>JAODAL010041421.1:0-35895 GCA_025379985.1 Phyllomedusa bahiana | reverse complement strand
GGGAGCGATGGGGGTAGTTTCAGTATGGTCCCGCCTCAAAAAGGGGAGAGGGGGGTCGCAGAAGTCCGCGAGATGATTCCGCCAGCAACGAAATAAAGGGGAAAACACCGTCCTCGCTTATCCCCGTCGAAAAGGTCCAGACCTCACAACCTGGGTTTTTTGAGCAAGCGTCGATTCACCAGCGATTCATATGCCCCCTTTTCCCAAAAAAGCATCTTAGAGGCAGAATTTTAGGATTTAACCACCCCAATGTCTAGTCACATGCAGCAATGCATGAGTTGAAATGGGGGGAAACCCTTTGGGCCCAAAAAACCCCACACCAATCCCGGGGCTTCAAAACCACTGTCACACCCTCTTTCTCTGCCTCCCCCAAAACCCCCACAAGCTTCCACACTGCCATGTCTCTAAAGGTCATGATCGGGGGAATCAGCCCCCGCTTCAGCCCCCACCGTCCCCAAGTACACCACACCCCCAGAGACCCACCCTACCCATTCTCCTTTACCGTTTGAGCCTATGCCGACAGGGGCCAGTTTTTCACCAGTTCTGTCCCCATTTTTGGAGCAGAAAAAACCCTTTTAAAACCCCCAAACCATAACAAAGCCAAAACCCTAAATGTGGGCTTTGCCAGGCTTTGGGCCCTTGGGAAATGTTGCCTTTTCCGTCTGTTGGACACAGATGGGTTTCCGCCACGTATGGCCCTTGCCTCCCCCCAATCCAATCGGGCGGGCATTTCTTGCAGAAAAGGCCCCTCCCCTGGCCACCCAAAGTGTCATCTAAAATTTCAAGCGCGTTGTCTGCATCTTGTTGGAAAATCCATCGCCCACTGAACAGGATATAAGCTGGCCAACCGCTATTCTCTGTGAAGTCATGGGTGAGGGGGTGGATTTTCGGGGTGGTGACGGTGGCTTCAGGCTGGCGCTGCCTTAAAAAACCGCGGGGGAGGGTTTCAGGGTTCTTTCCCCAAATGCCCTCATCAGGGGCTCAGTCCCCAGTAAAAACCAGGCCTGTTGAAATTAATCGTCTTGGAGACCGTCCACACACGGGTCAGGAGCTTTGGACGCTCTCAACGATACCGAGCCTGGCTGGGGTACAAAAATTGGCCGGGAAAGGGGGGGGCCGATAACGGTCGAAATCTGCGGGGGCCGCCCTTAATGGTGGGCTGGAACACTCCCTTGCTGGCATATTCATAACCTTGTCGCCAGAAATTTGTAAAGCCTCCGGGGTCTGGATGCCGTAAAAAGGGCTGGGGGTTCGATTCGCACTTCCGCCGTTGCCCCCTGTTTCTTTCCCGCCCTGGTCACCCTCGCCTCCCCAAACCCCCGTTCATTGTTGAGTGGCAACACGCTGGAATTCCACCCCCAATCTCCAGCGATGGGGCAGCACGAAATCCATTACGCAGTACAAGTGATACAGGGCCCTAAAAGCAGGGGGTGGGACCTGGGGGGTGTTGGCCCCCGAGAGGGGGTGGCAGTGAAAGAGCTCTGCCCACCTTCCTTTTTGAAGGCCACCAAAAATTTGGTCGTGGAAAATGCCCTTTCAGCAGAAAATTTGTGGGGGTTTTATTTGGAAAAACGATCGTTGGGACCTCTGAAACAAGTCCCACCAGGATGGAGGGGGGAACGGCCAGTGCGGGCACGGAGCCTTTCTCTCCTCGGAACCACAAGGCCCGCAGTTTCACAATTTATCAGTTTTTATTAGGCAGGGGTTGGGGGTCCAAGCTTGTCAGGGGCCCCTCAGCCCCAGGGGCATCCGAGGAAAAGTCAGGGCTGGTTAACTTGCGGGGAAGCGGGGGGAAAGGAGGTATTCCGGGGACCCCGACGTTACCCGACTTTCCCTGCCGGGGAAAGAGTTTGGAATGAATTTTGAGGCGGAGGGGAAGATGGGGGAAGATCAGTTTGCTATGCCCCTCGACCTAGGGGGGCTTGGGAAATCAAGCTCCCATCTTCCAATGTTGGATGTTTTTTCCCCGGGGACTGTTTTCCTCAAAACCCCATAAAACTGAACAACACTTATGGGTGGCCCCCTCCTGGACCCCCGGTACAAAACAAAAATCGCACTTTCCTTCCCACCCCCCCAAATTAAGATAAATGCGGGGAAATGGAGATTTGTGATTGATCAAGGGAGACATTGTTGGTTCTGTTCACTTTCTTCAAATGTCCGGTGGAAAAAACGTTAGGCGACGTGAACCTTGAGTAAAAAAGTCCTTTTAGGGGGGGGAGAGCAGCGGGGCAATGTGACAAAAGCTGAGGGGGTGACCTCGGGGCAAATCTTTATTACCCCTAACCAAGCGTAATGCAGGGCCACATAAACCCAGAGACCAGCAAATCTGGTGCGTTCAACACCGATTTTTTTTGGGATGTGTTGGGGACCCAAAATTGAACTTTGGGGTATCCAAATGGGATGAAATTTGTCGAGCTCGCCCCCACGCCATAAGGTGTTTTTCCGGGCCCACAGCCAGTGTCTTTTCTAAGCGGACCTTCACACAGGGGGAGGAGTCATTACAGCAAACGCTCCGGGCTTTCCACAGAAATTTTGGTTTGTTTACTTTCATCAAGATAAATTGGGCTGGATCTCTGTTTTTTGTTTTGTCCCAATTCCCCGGGTCCCCGATTATTCCCCGGACTACTTCACTTTCCCTCTTCAAACAGAAAGGGCCTTTTAAAAAATGTTTTTTAAAATGCATTTTTCACTGCAATTTTTTTCCATTTTCCCAAAAAGATCATTTTGCTGGTGGGGCGTGGCCTGGGCTTTGAAGAGGGGGGAGGGCGTGTTGTGGGGGGCCCCTCATCAGCAACAGACACCTCGGCTAAACGAAACCCCTAGAGTCACCTTCGGTCGTACATCTGCCTCAAGGAGGTAAAAATTTTTGTACCTCCTGACCGGCTTGTTTTTTAAAGAACCTCTGCCTGCCAGAATCAGAGCAGCACTCGCGCATATGCCAGCAGCCCACGCGCCTTCACCCCCATCAGCGGTAAAAGGAAAAACTCGGCACCCCGCATAAAAACGCCTGATCCTTTTACGTCAATAAAATGCGGTCCTGAACTAGACCGACCAGACCGGTTTTCACTTGCGCTTCAGGGCTCCGGTACATCCCACCCGGGGGTGAGTCTACTGCCCCCCTCGACGGTGCAGGCGCGGCCCATCTTCCGCCTGGTTTCGGGCACATTGCCAGAACCCCACCTGCAGTGGAGAAGGATCGTGCCCTCCCCCCGCGGCCTTTGCTCCTGTCAGGGGCTACAGGTAATCCGCAACCACCCCGTTCTCTTACCTCCCCTTGGGCTCCGTTGCTGGGGGTTTTTGGGGGGGGAGAGCTGGGCTGCCCCTTCTGCGCCTGTACCCAGGAGATACTGCTAGACCCCCAGGGCCACACGCCGTTTTACATTTTGAAATCCCGGCAAGCATTTCCATTCTGGGGGGGGGGCGAAAAACTTAAATCGTGGGCAGCCCTAATTAAAGGACACTCAGCTTTAAAAAAAAAAAAAAAAAAAAAAAAAAAAAAAAAAAAAAACCCCCGATAGCCCCTGGACTATCACAGTGAACCCTGGCCCTCACTCTACGGCCCCCTTATAACCTCTATTGCCAGGCCCGCAGCCTTTTTTAAAAGTTCACCACGGGACTGTTTGCCTCTGAAAGATTGTGTACCTACGGGGAACCCGAGATCCCTCTACTCAACTTTTCCCCTGAGATCCCTACTTAAATTTCTTGGGAAATACTTTTTTTTTAAAGGGTGAATCCTGAAAAACACCTCCCATATAAAAAAGATTGCAGGGCCATTTTTTCAAGGGCGGCTTTTCTATCATTCAGGAGAGACCGAAGCTACCCCCTGATCCAGCTGCAATACAATTAAACTGCTCGTAGTATCTCAAGGCAGCTCACAACCCAACTCCCCCTTCTCAAACCCATTGTGAGTTCCCCAGCAAAACCTTGCTCGGGGCGCAAACTTGCTAACTCCAAAAAAATAATACTACTTTTAACCTCCCAAGAGAACCTCAATCAGTTCAAAAATTTCTACGGGCAAGCCCTATTTTGTTTAAATCATAGGGATAAAAATGGGGGGGCATTCCAAGCGGGGCCCAAAACAAAGAGCCCACCCAAACACTAAATTTTCCAAACCCTTTCAAAAGTTAGCCCCTGAGAGGACCCTCAGCCCTTTCCCTTCTCGCCACCCCCCCCCCTTTGGGAATAAATTGACTTGAATTTTTCGAGACTGCCCCGGGGAAAAACCAATAGTACAGAATCCCCCCTTCGCCAACTGTACCCCTCCTTTAGAGAACTTACAAAAAAGACTTTAGCAGTGATAAAGGGATTTTTAGAGGAGATACCCCAAACCCTGGTTCCCGGACAGACCATATTGAACCAAAATGGCTGAATTTGTTTTAAGTCCACAATCATTTAAGACTCACACGCGGTTTCGGGAAGGGATTGAATTTTCCAAAGAGACTGGAGGAAGATCTCAAGACCCAACATCGCATCAGAGGTTTCCGGGGAGCGTTCCCCTCAAAATGCTACTGCCTTTTTCTTCAAGATTTTAAAAGCTAGCTACCTGAAGCCCAACATGGTTTTTCAGTAGATCCATCCACAACCCCCTAAGCCCAAGAAAATCTCACCCTCATCCCGCGAGATGTTATTTCCCAAGATCCATTTCTATCGTAAAAGGGCAATCTGCCCCGGGGCCCCCGAAAAAGGGAGGGGATTTACAGATAGATTTAAAGACTTACCATTTTTCCGATCTTTCACAGGAACGAGCTACCCCTTTAAAATTTTTACCCCTTTAAAGGGCTCTGGGAACACAATATCCCTTATCACGGGGCTTCCCGTCAAGCAACCCCTCTCCAGAGACAACAAACCTTTGTTACCCCTCCCCACATTTACGTGATGCCTTCAATCTTGGGGTCTTAACTACACCCGGCAACATCCTCTTCGTAAAGGCAAAAAAACCGAACCCGATTTTACTCTATGGTCGAAAAAACAGAGACGCCCACAAATCCAGACATGACCCACGATGAGACCATCCTTACATGTTGTCGCTGGGGAAAAGCTCCAGTGCCTCCTTTGTCGCCAATCTTTTTAGTGGTTCACATTCTAGCGCCATGCCGAGGACCCCCCAAAACATGTTCCCGGGCGATGGGAATTTTTTCTGTTTCAAATTGATAATTGTTATTTGTTTAGAAAAATCCTGTTTTGATTTTTACTAGTTTTGTTTATGTTGCTAATATGTCTACCCGCGAATCCCTCGAAAGTACTATCCTCTCTCCATGCCTTCTGAGTTTAACCTTGTATGGTTAAAAAGGCATTTTCTATTTGGTTTTTTAGGATAAATTTCTTTCTATTTAAAGCCAAAGGCCCCAAATTTTCCCCTTTTAAGAGGTCATTCTTTTAAGAGTGCGGTTTAAATTTGGGGCAGTTGTTGTGCGTGCAAGAGACTCACCCGAAGCTAAAATATTTTTTCGTCAAGACACAAAAAGTTCCCGATCTCCCCTTTTTGCCTGCTCAGAATCCAAAAAAAGCAGGGTAGCTGTATTTATTAGAGATACTGTGGCTTTTAATCTAATATCTTGGAATTGACCCCAAAGGTCGATACATTATTTTGCAGCCCTTTTTGGCTCTGTGCATGCACCATAGTCGCTTTTATGCCCCCCAAACATTGCCAGTTTTCCCTTTTTTCCAAACGGGGGCCAAGGCCCAAAAACATGCCAGGGGCCGCTAATTTTGTGTGGTGACTTTAAAATTGTAGTGGGCAACATACTTGATAATCCAGAGGGCCTTGGCCAAAAGCAGATTTGAAATCCTTCCTGTTAGAAAATCCCATACCCCTGGGGATTCTCCATACTTTAAATTTATACATTTCTTTTTGCAAGCCAAAAATCCACATTCCAGGGTGAATCTTCCTGGGCGATAAAACGGCCCTTTTTCAAGTGGGGTCCATGGGGATGGGTATGCTACCTGGGCCACCCGCGCCAATCTACCTTACCTTTAAGACCAAATCGCCCCCCCCCCTTTCCCCCTCCCTTGGGGGACTCAACAATTTTCTTAAAAAACCACAAGTATCTCGGAATGCAAAAAAATCCCTCAGAGAATTTTTTCCTTTTAATGTTGATTCTGTTGAAGACCCCAAAAAGTATGGGTCCCATAAGGCCCTTTATCGTGGGGTTTGTTTGAGGGTTGCGGCGAGAGAGAAAAAGTAAAAGAGAGAAAGAGCTCCTTTTCACGTTGAATAATATTAAATCTCTGGATACTCAAATTAAAACGGCTCCCGACCCATTAAAACAGATCAAAATCAAAGAATAAAAAACCCAAATTAGAATCATACCTTTTCCCAAAATATGAAAACTTTCCAAACTGAAAAAAGAATTTTTATTTACAAGGGGAATGCCCCGGGGGAAAATTTTGCAAAAAGGGTCAAAAAACTAAGGCCAAATCAAAGACGGCATAATTACCTGTCCCCCCCAAAGGTTTTTATGACCCCCCAAATAATAGCAAATGTCTTTGCTGATATTTTCAATCATTTTATTTTTTAAGGATGACCCCACCCTACCTCTTCGTCCCCGAACAGATAAACAAAAATTTTTAAATTTGACTCTTACCACTCTTTTTTTCCCGCAATGAAACTTTAAACGCTCCCCCCAAACACAGAAACCAAGTTAAACAGCTGATTTTCCCAAAACTAAACTAAATAAATCCCCTGGCCAGACGGGTTCACCAACGAGACTTTTGACTCTTTGCTGAATCCTACCCCCCCCCTTTTAAAAGGGAAAGTTTGATTCAATTTGAGTCAGGTAAACCCCCCCCGGAACTTTTTCGGAATACTCCACCACCCTAACCAGGGAAACCCCCAATATTACTCCCAAATTTCAGACCCATCTCACTTCCAAAAAACGATATCAAATTGTTCTCTAAATTCCCAGCCCCCTAGACTGAATATATCTTCCCCATTTATACACCCTGATCAAAAAAGGGTTTATTAAGGGAAGACAGACAAGAGTGTACAGGAGAGTTTAGAATTCTCCCCATGATTTCTAAACGAGAAAGCCCTAAGTATGGGTTTTTTGATGGAGAGAAAGCTTTTGATAGAACAACTGGGAAAATTTAAAAACAGCGATAAGTTTTGGGTTTAAAGGACCTTTCCTAACGGGAATTTAGCCTTGTTACTTCCCCCTCTGCCAATGTTTACACCTGGATTTTTGTCTCCCAAACCTTTACAATTACTAAACGGAAACCCGTCAAGGGTTTTCCCCTTTTTTCCCCTTTATAATATTTTGTGTTGAACCCGATACAGTTCAGGAAAATCCCCTTAATTCAGGGAAATTTCCCCCAAAACCCCTAGAACACAAAGTCAGCCTTACGGGTGACTTTAATCCTTTTCCAAAAACCCCAAACCTCAATCCCCAGTCCGGAGCTACTCTGCCAATACTCACTAGTGTCAATTTTTTAACTTTTAAAACAACCAAGTCTAACTTTTCCTCTCCACTGTCCCCCCGCCTTTTTACCCAACGTGAAAAAAAATTTTCTGGTCAACCCCCAGTAAACCTATTTTGGGTCCAAATCTTCCCCGATCTCAAAAAACGCTAGATATAAACCTCTCCAAACTCACTACGGAATCTCGGGAAAAAATTCCCCTCAGCAAAATTCCCCCTTTCTTGGTGGCAGTTTCCAGGGGCCAAAATGCTACTCCTTTCCAAAAAAATTTAAATTGATCAGAGCAATTCCTTTTCCCCAAACGCACTACCAAACTCCAACAAAATACTACCAACTTTATCTGGGCCCGTAAAAAAACCCGAATTTCCGCAAGTTTCACCCTTTTTCCCCCCTCAGAACGGGGGACTCTCGTACCAATCTCCTTTGGTATAATATTTCGGCCGTTTTTGACCTCTTAACTTTTTTTGGAAGCCCCGGAATTCCCCCTGTTTGGGCGCAACGGGGATAGTTTAACCCCCCATACCCCCCTTAAAAAACACCTCATAGTTCATTATGGGGGTCCCCTCTCCCCCCATTTTAACTCCCCACCCTTTCCCCCTAACTGCGACTTTGGGAAAAAAATTGTGTAAATCAACACAGATTACAGGGAACAAAACACTCTTGTTCCATAAAAGTTTTATGGCAGAGTTCCCACCTTTCCCCCTTGCCCAATTTGGGGAAAATAGAGGGATCCCCCGGGGATCTCTCATGAGAGACTCAAATCTTTGAGGAATTAAAAACACAGTTCCTCCTACCCAATAATCCTTCTTTTATACTCCCGGGCCCATACCCCATCAAAGTGGGGGGAAAAGTTTGGACTTTCCTTTTCCCCCTTTTCCCTTCAAAAAAATTTCCCTTCACAAAAAGGGGTTTTTAAAAAAGGATTTTCTTTGATCTATTCCTCCTTATTAAATAAAGGGGAAAACCCACAAACCACCCTTTTCAATAAATGGGAACTAAGGTTGGGGGAATTTCCACCAGGGCAAATGGGGGGAAAGCAGTAATATTTCCAGGAAATTCTTTTTTGATGTGTTAATCATGTAGAGATTATCAGAAAATCCCCTTCGGTGGTATTTTTCCCCCCCAAATTAACCCACAATTCTCGAACCACTTGACCCTGTTGGAGATCGTATGGCTCCTGGGTACCCCGCTACATTGTGGTGGAGTGCCCCTTTTTAACAAATTATGGAAGGAAGTAGAGGAATTACTAATGAATGGTTTTAATTTTCTTCACTCTTTCGCCCGAAATGGCAGTCCTCGTCTTGCGTATGATCCATCCAATCACTATATCATCGGTTCCTTTTCCCTGTTTTTATCTGCCAGGTCAATAATAGCCTCAAAATGGAAGGGCTCCTCCCCCCCTACCAAGAGGAGGGCTACAAGATCAACAAACCAAAATCATCGGAAACCTGCCTGCAATATCCCCCCATCTCTTGATAAAATTTAATAAGATGGTCCTACTGGTCTCTTTCCAGTTTTGCAACGTTAAAATAATGGTGGCATTAAGGTTCATTGCTTTCCACGTCCCGTTTTCTACACCCCCCTCAAGGAGCTTTACGAAAATTTATTTTGGCGATCCAACAGTGAACCCCTTTTTAACCCAGGTATCCTGAAATTTATATCCTCCACTCTCCATCAGACACATCTCCTGTTGCTGGTAGCACGGGTTTCTTGTTCCCTTTTCTTTTCCCTCTCTTCTCTTTTTTTTCTTCAACTTTTTTTTACCCCCAAACAACACAGTTCATTCTGAAATATGCAGGTTTAAGCAATGTTTCTCTTTTACCTGGGAAAAGGACACCTTTTTTCTGAAGATTCAGTTGGTATATTAGAGTTTAAATTAGTATATTCCCCGTATTGGAAAGATGATGCTGGTCATTTATAATTGTCTGACTTTTTCATTACTTAGGAACAGGTTTCACCTGATCCCTTTTTGTTACTCCCTTTTGTAACTGAAAATTGAAATAAAAAAATTTAGGTTAAAAAAAAAAAAAAAAAGACATTTTGCGGTTTTGAGTAAGAGGGCTGTAAAAAGAACCAAGGTTTCATGACAAAAAAGTATTCCCTTTACCACTTTTCTTTTGAATTTTTCGCGTTGTCAATGGTTTTGGGTCATTTTCCTTTAAGATACAGCTATAATTATTTTCCCTTTGGAACAAAATTGGCTTCTGTGGCTTTTCCCCCCTCAAATTTTTTTATAGTGGTTGGAAGTCATTTTTAATATTTTTTTTGGGGGTCATGTTGCTTGAGATACAGCTTAATCGGGGCCTTTGGAACAACTTTGGGGCTTCTAAGTGGCATTCTCCCTCACAAATTTTTAACAGTGGCTGGAAGTCATTTTTTTATTTTTTTTGGGTCAGTGCTTTGAAATGCAGCAATACTAAGGCCTTTTAAAAAAAAAATGGGTTTTTTCTAACAGCATTTGTTCTTCACAATTGTAAGGTGGTTTTCAAGGTCATTTTTAAATTTTTTGGGGGAATTTGCTGTGAAATGCAGCTATTCTCGGTCTATTTAAAAAAAATGGGTTTTTAAAAGACATTTTTTTCCCAAAAATTGCCCAGAGTGGATAAAGGGGGAATGGTGGTGTCAGAAATAGGAAAGGGTAGGACACTGTTAAATGGCTATTGCAAAATGACATTTTTGAAAGATTTAACATAGCTGCAATCCCTGTAGGAGACAACCCATTTAATCAAAATTAAAAAAAAAAAAAAACAAAAAACGTTTTGGGATTCCCCCTATTTTAAAAAAATTTTTTTTTGAATTAAACTACTAAAAAACGGCATGTAAAAATAGTGATACAAATATTCCTTGAATTGTAAAGGGGGGTACAGGAAGCTGAAAAATGTGGTTACCCCGGACAGGTTATCAATGCCCTCAACTAAATGGGGTTTGAAAGGGCTCCCCTTTTTTTTTCACTTTTTAATCTGTGGGTCAGACAGGTTTAATTTGGTTTTACTGGAGTACAGAACAGGTAAGTCTTTTTCCAGTTAAAAAAAAATGGTGGTTGAAAGACCCTTTTTCCCTATTTTTTTAAATCGTTGGTCATGGGGTTTGGGGGTCAAGCGTAGGCGGGTATATAAATGTCCAGTTCAACTAAAATGGTGGTTAAAAACCCCTTTTTTGGCTGTTTTTAAATCCGTTGGTATGAGGTTTTTGGGGGTCTTAACCCCCCCCCCCCCCCCCCAGTCCAGGACAGGTTAGTCATTGTCCGTTAATAAATTGGGGGTTTGAAAGAACCTTTTTCGGCATTTTTTAAAAATGTGGGGTCATGCATTTTTTGGGCTCATGCTGGGGCCCGGGACGGGATATTTAATGTCCAGTTAAATAAAGGGTGGTTGAAAGACCCTTTTTTCGGTTTTTTTTTAAATTTTGGGGGGGTCATGCGGGTTTGGGGGCTCATGCTGGGGCCAGGCAGGGATTCTATGTCCATTAAAATAAAAGGGTGGTTAAAATTTTTTGGCACTTTTTAATTGGGGCAGCAGGTTTGGGGGCCATGCTGTGTTCCAGGACGGGGATAGGAATTTGGGCTGTGACTTTTTTTTTTGTGACTTTTATAACCTAAGTGGTTCCTAAGATTAGCAGGGATCCATTTTACTTTGTGGATGTTAAATTTCCCGCTTCTCCAGCCCTGTTTGGGGGTAGAATGAAGGTGTTGTTCCTCCCCATAAAAACTTTAATGGTCACGGCAAATCTATTTTTGACTATGGAAATGTCTTGATAAAATTTACAATATGATATCGACCCCATGCGATAGTCGACGTAGTCGCTCTCTTTTGCACAGGTGTTCCTAGTTTTTTTTGTTGGGCCATGAAAATGGGGGAGAAAATGCAGTTTGTTATTGTTTTTTTTTGGGTTTCAATTTTTGCAGTGTTCACCCTGCAGTTTAATGAGTGTATAATTCACATGGGGTCGGTACAATTACAATGATATCGATTTACATAGTTTTTATGTTTTATTGCTTTAACAATAGAAAAAAAGGGCTATAAAAAATGCGTTTTTTTTTGTCCATTCTGACAGCCAAAAATTTTTTTATTTTTCGTGTGCGAGCTGTTAGGGGGTTGTTTTTTGCGGGGGGAATTGATGCTTTTATTGAACCATTATGGGGTCATATAAGTTTGTTCACTTTTTATTAAGGTTTTTGTGAAGCGTTTTGAACAAAATACAAAAGGTGTGAAGATTTTCTCCAGTTTGCCCAGAAAAACACTCCTTTAAATGGACTGTAATGACAGCGCTGGACGTCTTTTTAGTTAAAGATTTACTACAAATAGCAATTGGAATACCCCTTTCGTGTGTAGACCTCACTTCCTCAGAGTTTATAATCTTAAACTTTTGACATGAAGACTTACATAAGGCTCTATTCTCATTAAAGTGTTAGAAACCGCAAAAAATAAGAACACATAATGGAGGTATACTAAGGAGGAACAGTAACTATCCGTCACAATCCAGTGTGTGAGCTACTTACAGATACTGTTATATCACATATTATTGCTTTGTTGGAGCTTTCTCCTCACTTGGCTAGTGGGCGGAGCTAAAGTTGCTAGGCACGCTGTTTGAAAACTACATTTCCCACAAAGCCTCATTCCTCATTCGTCCCCTCTGCTACTCACAGCGTCAGTGCTGCTGCTATCACTGGCTGACACAGAGACGTATTCGTGTGAATAAATATATATATTTATATATATAAAAGTATAGGTGAACGTCTATACCAGTGTTTCTGCAGTCCTCAAGACCCACCAACAGGTCAAGTTTTTGGGATCTCCTCAGTGTTGCACAAACTACATAATTAGGCTATGTATACACTGCATCGGACAAAAAACAGCCTGAAAGCGGACGTTTTTTTTCCGATGCAGGACCGCGGCTTTTGTTACACTTTGTGCAAAAACTGCAGTCGCTTCTCGTTTTCCTGACATCTCCCATACAATTGTATGATATGGGAAGACAGCAAAAAAACGAGAAGCGCCGGCGTATTATACAACATGTTGTATAATACACCACTGCCGAAAGACAGCAGCTCATCTTTCCTATTGCCATCTATGGGGCCGCACGAACGCTCGTATCTTCGGCGCTTTTAAAAAACGAAAAGCGCCGAAGATACGATCGATTTCATGTGTAGTGTAGACATAGCCTTATTGTCAGTGCATGAAAAATTTTAAAAATTTCTTTTAAATCCTTTTTCCCTTTTTAAAAAATAAAACAATTTAAAAAAATAGTTACACAAAAATTTGTTGCCGAAAAACCCCCAATCTATTAAGTTAAACTTTTTTTTTCCCCACCAAATTAAAACCAAAAAAGAAAAAATTCTCACTCACTCAGATCCATAGGTGGAAAAACAAAAAAATTATTATTTTCAGAAAATGGCGCTGTAGCATAAAGTTAAAAAATGGGTGTTTTTTAGACATACTAAAACATAACAAAACCCTACATTTTTGGGTAAGGGGCAGAATCTCCAACGGTATACAGGGAACTATCATTATACCTTAAAAATTAAAAAAGAAAAATCCCACAAAAAAGGCACAGTAAAATTTTTTTAACATTCACCCCATTTAAAATGTATTTGTGTTTTTCCCGTACTTTAATGTACATCTAAACCAGCCTTTATACCAAACACAGACCAAAAAAGGAAAGTTATGATTTGAAGGGGGACAAAAAAAAGAAAAAAGAAAAAGGGTTTTTCGAGGGGTTATCATGAGACGTGAGTGATATGTACACACAAACCCAAAACAATGAACATACCAAAGTTTTTTTTTTTTTTTTTTTGTTTACAAATATTTTAATTATTTTTATTTTATTCTATATAAATATTAATTTTCCTTTAAAAAAAAATTTTTAAAAAATAAAAAATGATATAGGGAAAAAAATTTGAGATAGAAGATAGATAGTTTGATAGATAGATAGAAGATATATATAGAAGGATAGAATTATTATTTTTTTTATTATTTTTTATTATTATTTAAATTTTTTTTAAAACGCCATTGATTCCCGGGGCCCGTACATTGAGGGGGGTTTCTTTCATTTCATAAATCAAAACAGTACAGTGATAGGGATAATGACAATTGGCACACAGAGGGAGAGGGGACCCTCCCCGCGAGGGCTTACAATCTAAAAAGGGAGGGGAAAAGAGACAGGGGGTGAGGGAAAGCATGCCCTGGGGTGGAAGTAGGGGACAAGTTTATTAAAGGGTTTATGGGCCCAAGCCTGAAAAAAAAGGGTTTTCAGGTTGCTTTTGAAGCTGGTAAAGGGGGGAGAGTCTGATGGTTGGGGGCAGTGGTTCCAGAGTGGGGGTTGAAGCAGGGAAAGTTTGGAAAACGGTTGGGGTGAGGAGCTGATAAGGGGGGGGAGAGAGGAAAGGCCTGTGAGGAGGGGAGAGTGGGGGGGGGAAAAAATTGGAAATTGGGGCAGGGGGTATGGGGGGGAGAGGTATGGAACCCTTGAGGTCAGGGGTTAGTACTTAAAATTAATTTCCCCTGGGCAAGGGGAACCAGTAAAGGGGTTTGGGGCCAGAGGGGAGAGGCAGAGGGGTAGCGAGGAAAGGTTGGTTAAGACGGGAAAGCAAGTTAAGGATGGTTTGGGGAGGGGAGGGGGCTGCGGGAGGCCACTGAAAAGCATTTCAGAAAGAAAAGCGGAGATGAAAAGGGCATGGACCAGCATTTTTGTAGTGCCCATAGCCGGGAATGACGGAGGGAAGGGGTTTGTTTTTCAGGTGGGGGCGGAGGAAAGGGGTTGAGGATTTGGAGGGTTTTTTAAAAAACAAACCCAGAGTTAGGATTACCCCAAGCCCGGGATTTGGGTTGGGGCCCTTTAAAAAGTGTAGACCCTTTTGACTGAAATTAAAGAGATCAGGGGAAAGGGGTAAGTTGGATGGGGAAAATAAAGATTCTGTTTTCCCCAAAACCCATTTAGTTTTGGGAGACGTGATGAGAAAAAGGAAAAATGGGGACAAATCGGGATCCGGAGAGTAGAAAGTGACATCGGGGCCCCAGAGTAGAGTTGGGTATCTCAGCATACGGGTGGAATAAAAACCCATGGGCTATGAGCTGCCCGACCAAAGAGTGTAGAAGAGAAAAAGTAGGGGCCCCCGGGACTGACCCTTGGGTGACACCAACAGAAGGGGCCGGGGGGAAAAGGTGGAGCGGAATGAGAGACGCTGAAAGTCCGATCAGGAGGTACAGGGGACCCAGGAAAGACCCAATCCGTGAGCCGAGGGAGGAAGGATTTTTAGCAGGAGGGAAGGTCGACAGGTCAAGGGAGAGGACAGGCCAAAGAGGAGGGGCAGAGTAGTGGGATGAGGCCTTAGCATTATAGATATTTTGGACTTTGGTTTGGGCAGTTTCGGTAGAGTGGGGGGTCGAAAACCCCGATTGAGTTTGGGCAAAAAAGAGAGTTGGGGGAGGGGGGAGGGCAGGGAAAATAGACCCTGCTCGAGGAGTTTGGAAGCAAAAGGACAGTGAGAGGGGCATGTTGGACAAAAAAGGGGCAAGGGTTGTTTTTTTTTAGGGTGAAGTTAAAAGCATGTTTAAAGGCAGAAGGGGGGGGTGCCAGAGGTTAGGATAGGTTGAAAGGAAAGGGGAAATGGGGATATAAAGCACTGAGGGCTGGATGAGGTGGGTGACAGTGGTCAAGACTACAGGGAGTGGGTTGGATTTTGGACAGTAAGGAGGGGAGCTTGTCATGATTTACGTGGGAACAAGTTAAGGGGGAAAAGCAGGGTTTCAAGGGTAAGGGGGGTGGGTGGGACTGGGGCTGAACTTTCTCTATAGGGTTTATCTTCTGGGGAAAGTGAATGGCAAAGTCATCGGGAAAAGGGGGGAAAAGGGGGAAAAGGTTTGGGGTTTGGAGGGAGAAAAAGAGTTAAAGTTTTGAATAATTTTTGGGAGTTGGGGACAGGGGGGATATGAGAGTGGTGAAATATTTCTTTTTGGCTGAGGCGGACTTAAATTTTCTGCATGAGTTTTTTGAAATAAGGCAAAGTCAAAAAAGGAGGGGTTTTTTTTCCAGCAGCTTTCCAATTTGGAAAGCTCGCCTCAGCGGTTTGGTAGGTTTGTGTCCCAGGGTTGTCTTTTTAATTTGGGGGTTTCCCTGTTGTGTGTGAGAGGAGCGACTGAGTCAGGGCGGTAAAAGTTTGTTTTGGTTGTAGAAAGTGGGGCTGCGTCTGGGTCATTAAATAAAGGAAATAGGGGAAAGGGGTTAAGAGAGTCAGAGAAAAGTTTGAGGGTTAAAGGTTTTGAAATTTTCCTGGGGGGTTTTCGTACGGGATATGAGAAGGAGGACAGGGGGGGAGGAGATAGTGGTGAAGGTAAGCAGGTTGTGGTCAGATTTAGGGTGGTGTTTACGAATGGGGTTAGTGGACCCAGGGACCCCCACAAGAAAATGTTTTAAAAGCATCCCGGGGGAAAGGAATCAAGTAGGTCGGGTTTTCCCCAACCCCGCCGCAAAGCTTTAGGGACTTGCTGCGGCGGATTACTACCAGTTCGCTACCCTGACGTGACTTTTTTTCCCTTGGCACCCGGGGGTTTTCCGGGGTACAAAATCGTAAAGCAGGCTTGTAGTGGGGGACAGGCAAAAGGGTCAGGACAGGCGGCAATGGTTCGTGGTAAGGGGGGAGGCAGAAGGTAGGGTACACGGGGTAAACGGAACAAGAACTTTAGGAACGTTTCCCTCCCAGGACAAGGCATTTCGATTCGGAAAAGGGTGCTGGGGAAAGGGGGCGGGGCTTAAATAGGGACCTTTCCCGAAAAAGCCCAAATCCCCGGGCGCACTTTTCTCCCGGCAGGCCGCCCCTCTAAAAGGGCGCGCGTGCACCCGGGGGGGCCCAGCGGAGCGCGCGCCAGGAGGGGCCCAGGAGGGGGGACGGGTAAGTGAGCCCCAGACGTCCCGGGGGTTCTGCAGTGTTGCGGGTTTTGGCCCTGGGACCCGACACGGGGTCGCGTGCACCCATAACAGGGAACCCCCCCCCCTTTGGCCTCCCCCTCTTTTGGGCCCCCCATAAAATTAACAAGAGACCCCTATCCAGGATGTTTTTCCCGGCTCCCGACCTTTTCCCCTGGCCCCCAAAACCCCCCAGTCCACCCAAAAAAAAAAAAGTTCCCCCCAACCGTCTTAGGGCCCAAAAACCCCTTGACGGCAAAAATATTGGTGGAATTCCCCCTACGGGGGACGGGGGAACCACGGCCGAGAGAACGGGTTTTTGGGGGACCGGGTTCATTAGGGAGACATGGAAGGGTTTTGGGATGCGCATGGTCGGAGGGAGCCGGGGCTTTGTAGGGAAAAGGATTTTAAAGGGTCCCGGACTTCAAAGGGGGGCCCAAAAAAAAGGGGGGCCCAAACTTGTAGCTGGGATTTTAAAAAAGGGTATTTGGCGACGCCAACCAAACCCTTTTCCCCCCCACAAAGGAAGGAGGGGTCTTTTTTTTTTGTCCGCTTGGGTCCCTTATCCGTTTGCCGAACGGGGTGGCCCCGTCCCTCCCGACAAAGGGGGTAGGTCACGGACCAGGGCGTCCCCCAGCAGGGAATCGGAGGAGGCAGGGGGGCATTTGGAAGGGGTGGGCGGGGTGCCGACCAAAAACAATGGAGAAGGGGGGTGCCCCCGCAGAATCAAGTCCCGGGAAAAATTAAAGAAAAAATTTTGCCCCGGTAGAGAAAAGGACCAGTCATTTGTTTTTCCGAAGTGAAGTTGGGGGAGTTTAAATACCCCAGGACCCGATTCACCCCTCCAATTGCCCCCTTGGATTATGGGGGGTAACAAAAGAGGAGAAGTCCATTTTCCCCTTGAGTAGCGAAGAAAAGGGCCCCGCCAAAAAAAACTCGAGACGAAAAGGGCCCCGGTTTCCCAGAAAAGTGTAAAGGGGAGTCCATGTAGAAAAGGGGAAAAAAAAAATTTTTGGGGGGTTTTTAAAAAAAATTTTTGGGGGCGACCCGAGCCAAAAATTGGAAGGGGGCCCCGGGGAAGGGAAAAAAAAATTTAACCATTTTTTAAAAAAAGGGCATGGACTACCCCCAAAAGACCCAAATTTCCCTTTAAGGGGGGTAAAGGTCATTATGAAGTCCATGGCAATAAGGCTCCCAAAGGGAAGGGTTAGGCACCGGCGAGGTTGGAGTATTCCCCCCCATTTCTTTGGCGAGGGGGCTTATTTTCGGGCAAAAAGGTGGGGGGGGGGCCCCCCAAAAAAACTCCTTTTCATCGGTTTCCGAGACCGGCCCCAAGTGAACCCAAAAATTTCGAACCCAAAACCTTTGAACCCCAGGGTTTTCCGGTAAGCGGGAAAAAGTTACCCCCTTTCAGGACCCCCCCAAACCAAACGCCGGGCGCACATACAATTTCCCTGAGGGTACCCCTTTTGGGGGTTAGTGGGGGGCCACAGACATCGACATTCCGGGGGTACAAAAATTTTGGGGGCCCATTTTCCTCCCCACTAACTCGGAGGCACGGGAAAAAGGGGGCCAAAACGGCCCCTTTAGGGTTTTTTTCTGCCCGGGCAGAAGTGGGGGATGTAGGGTTTAAACGGGGAAAGAACAGAGACCCTCTTTGCTTTAGAGGATTTAGACATTGTTCTGTCTGGAGATTTGAGGAAGGGTTTTTGTGGTCGTGAAGATATTTTCCCAGGAAAAGGCACCCTCCAGGAGGGGGGGCCAAATTTTTCTAGGGCAAGTTTAAAGTTTAAAAAATTCCCGAACCCCCATGGAAAAGTTCTTTTCCCGCTGGTGAGAAGGTCCCCGGGAAAAAAACCCGCAGGTCCCCAGTCTTGCCCTTGGGCCCCTTTTTGGGGGGCAGTGCCCCCGCCCTTGGAAAAGGGGCCACTTCCAGGGAAAAAGGGTTTCCCCGGATCTGGCCCCGGGGTAAAACCGGTGGGGGAGGGCGAAAAGCTGCCTTCAACTTGGAAAAAAGGGTTCCTTTTTGGCGGGCCGGGGCCACAGTTTCGGGTTTTGGGTGGTTTTTTTTAAGGGCCCCCAAAATTTGGTTTTCTTTCCACCGTTGAAAAAGTGGGGGTGAATTGTCGGTAGTAATTTTTCGAAACCCCGGAAAAGTTGAATTTGGCCCCCAGGGCCAAAGGTTTGGGGGCCCCTGTAGGCGGCAGAAAAGTTTGGTGGGGTCCATCCACCAAGGGGGGCCCCCCTAACAGGGTTAAAGTATCCAAGGAAAAGGGGGGCTGGGCTGGTGAAATAGGGACTTTTCCCGTTTTTCATATAATGGTTCCTTGCGCAGGCTCTCAGGACCCGGCGACCCTGTAACTGGTTGGGGGTCCCAAACGGTTTTAAATACCAGGATGTATCTAAGTAGACCACTACACAGACTATAGGAGGGCCCCTGAAAAGTCAAAGAACCCAAAATTCCCCGGAAGACGGGCCCGGGGCGTTTATAACCGGGAAAGGGGAAAACCCTACTCAAAGTGCCCATCAGGATTTTTGAAGGCCGTCTTTCCATCGTGGGCCCTTCCCCGGGTCCGGATTGGGTTATAAGCCCCCCGGGAATTCCAATTTTTGGGAAAAGGGCCCTTTGGCCCCCCCGGAGATGGTCCAAAAAGGTTTCCCTGATTAAAAGGAGAGGTAAAAAGGTTCTTTTATGGTGATCTTATTTTGACCAGGTAGTCAAAGCACGGGCTCAAGGGGTTTCCCCTTTTTTCCCCAAAAAAAAAATCCGGACCCCGCCGGAGAATTTGAATTTTCGGGGAAACCCCCCTTTTTGAGATTTTTTTTTACATAGGGCCCACCCCCCTTTTTGGCCCCCAGTTTTTTGGGTAGGAAGCGGGTAGGGCCCTACCCCGGGGGGGACAATTTCCCCCGGGAGCAGGGCTTTGGGGCAATCATATGGGCATGAGGGGGAAAATTTCTCACTCGCCTCTCGGGAAAAAAAACTTGGAAGTCCCGGGTAAGGTTGGGGGTAAACCCGGGAGTTTACTTGGGGGAAAGGGTTGTGAGGGGCGGGGGGGCACCCGGGGGGTGCCGAAAGAAAAACGAGACTGGCCCTCCGGACCCCCGCGCAAAAATTCCCCCCCTTTCCCAAACCACTTTGGGGGGTGATGCTGTAAGGGCCCAAAGGGAAACCCCCGTAGAAAAGCCCAGGAAGAACCCGGGGGAAAAACGAAGAAAGTGATCCTTTCCCCCTTTCAGGGCTCCCATTTGTAGGACCCCTGGTTCAGGTCCCGGGATTGGGGGTGAGCTTAATAGTTCACCCCTGACGGAGGGGGATGACCCAAAGGGGGGTCTAGGCGGACCACCCAGGACGATACTTGGTCACCAAAAGAAGCTCCTTTAAAAATCCCACCGAACCGGAATCCAGGAAGGGGCCCGAAAAATTTTCCGGGGAACCGAGATTTTCCCCAAATTTGGGCCCTAACAAAAAAGCTGGGAGATGAGCCGTGGGGGAGGGATTACTCACACCTAGGGACGCCCCCTCCCCCGAATCCCAGGTGCCTGGGGTTTTCCCGGGCGTTGCCTTTGGAAATTTTTCAACCCCCACGGAAGTGTTTTTGGGGCTGCCGGGATTTTAAACCCCAATTTCCTCACGGGGCCCTCGGGGAAGCCTTGGGAGACAAAAGGGGTACGTCCATTGCATGGCCTCTTTCCCGGGTGGCTGGGGGGGAGCGTGGAGGGGGCTTTAAACACTGGCGCAAGAGGGGGAGCCACTTTTTTGGGGTGGTTCCGTTCCCGGCGGGCTCCCCCCGTCTCTCCGAAAACGATGTTTTTTTGCGGTTTGCCAGATGGATGACTCACAAAATGAGTCGGAGAGCCCCGGGTGGCGATGGCACCCTTTAACTGGGGGGAAAGGCCCTTTTGAAGTGCCCACAACACAGCCTTCCACGCAATTCAGAAGCTAAGGTGCAAAATTTTCACGGCTAGTCCCAACGGGGGATTCCCCTGCTGTAGGTTTAATAAAGCGTTTCAGCAGAACCCGGGGCAGGTCCTCGAAACTCCCGAACCCTGAAAGAATGTCCCGACCCCTGTGATAGGATCCCCGGCCCCAAGGGCGTGCCCCCCCGGCTTTCCGGGAAAGGAGACGGGCCACAAGGGCCCACCTTTGGCCCTTTCGGACGGGAACTAACCACCATAATTCCACGGGACACACGGGTGAGAACCCCCTGCGGGCCCTTAGAGCCCCCCTCAAATTTGTGGGCATGGACAACATTTTTGGGGGCCGGGGGATGCCCCCGGGAACGACTGCTGCTGTTTGGGCCCACGGCCGCCGTTTGCTGCGGAGGGCCAGGCTTGCATCATAGTAGTCATTGGTTCGCTGTTTCGCTTGTGCGCGTCGCTTAGATTGCTGAGCCACGGTGGGATGAGGGCAGAAGCTCGTAGAGGCACTTGGGGGACCCTGGCCGAAAAGAACTGTTAAGATTTTTGGGAGTGGATTTCCCCTGGACCCCCACAACGAGATTAACCACGCCAGGGGGAAAAGGAATCTAAGAGGTCCCGGTTTTTTACCAGAGTCCCGGCAAAGCGGGGTGGGCTTCTGGGGATTAACCAGGTCCCCACCCCTGACGTTTACTTCTTTCGGTGCCCCGAGGGGTTGCGTGGACAAAATGTAAGCAGGCCCGTAGTCGGGACAGGGAAAGGTCGGGCAGGCGCAATTTCTGGCAAGGGCAGGAGAAGGTAGGTACACATAAACGGAACAAGACCTTTTGGAACGCTTCCTTCCGGACAAGGATATTTTCGGGGAAAGGTGTGGGGAAGGGCGTGCTTAAAAGGGACCGTGCCCCGGGAAGACCAATCACCGGGCACTGTCCCTTTTAAAAAACCCGGGAGTGCCCCGACGGGCCCCGGCGTGGACGGGTAAGTAGCCCAGAGTCCCGGGATCCGCGGCTCGAGCGCGGGCCCGGCCCCGGCCCAGCAGGGGTCTGCGGGTTGCGGGGGCTGCGCCCGACACGAGGGTCGCGGGACACCCTAACAGTGTGGAGATTTAAGATTTCAAAAGGGGGGAAAAGAGGGGTGAAGATGAGTTCAGTGTGTGCCATCTTTTGGGGTCTCCTGGGGCCCTTGGGGAGGGGTTGAAAGGAGGACAGATGAAAGGAGTTTTTTGGGAAGCAAGTGGGGGGGTGTCGATTGGGATGTTAAAGCCCCATATGATAGTCGGGATGCCAGGGGAAAAAAGTGGAGAAGCCGGAAGCAAAGTGGCCAAGAAAGGCAGGGCGGGGCCTGCGGGGGTAGACAACCCCACTGGAGGTCGGAGGGGGCGTAGAGGGGGACGATGCACTTCAAAGGGAGAAAGTGTGAGGGAAGGGCAGAGGTGGAGCGGGACAAAGGAGCAGGTGCAGACAGGAGGAGGGGACCCCTCCAAAACCCTGCTTGTTACCAGGGGGAGGAGTTGGGTAAGTTTTAGGCCCCTAAAAGAAGGGCGGCAGGGGGGACTGCCCGGTTTCAGTCACCAAGGAAAAGTCGGGTTTCGTGAATGAACAAGATTAGTAGAAGTTTATTACATACAGACCGCCATTCCAGAGAGCCCAAGGGGAGGTTTGGGGGAACACGGGGCAGAGGGATGTGATTGGTTTAAGGGATTAGCGGAATTTTTAGGGGTGAGTCGTTTGGAGCAGGACAATGGGGGGAAGTGCTGGGGGGGGGCCCGGGTTGGGGGATGTCCCCGGGAAACCAAAGGAGCGTGAAGGGGGAGTAGGTGGCAGTAGGATAGACTGTGTTTGGCAGGGTTTGTTTGGGGCGGGGGGCATTAACAGGGGGAAAAGGGTTTTGGCGGAGACAGGTGTGGGGGGAGAATGCGGGGAGATGAATTTATTGCCAGGGAGGGGGTTTGGGGAAAGATAAGTGTGAGGGGAGGGAATACGTGATGAGGGAAAAGAAAGATAGTTTAGATCCAGTTGGACATTTTATCTGGCTGGACAGGTGATGGAGGCGCTCTCTGGCTGGACAAATTTTTATGGAGGGCTCTTGGCTGGGACGTTTTAAAGGAGGCACCTTGGCGGGACATTGATGGAGGCGCGTTATGGCTGGGACAGTTGATGGAGGCGCTCTCGGCTGGGACAGTTTAGGAGGGCGCTCCCTGGGGGGACATTGATGGAGGGCCCTCTCTGACGGGAAGGTAGGAGGGAGTCTTTTGGCTGGGAAGGGGAGGGGCTCTCTGGCTGGGGCAGGTGAGGGGGCAGCTCAGGCTGCGGCAGGTGAGGGGGAGCCTTGCTGGGCAGGTGATGGGGGGAGTTCGGCTGGGGCAGTGATGGGGGCATCTCTGCGGGGGCAGGTATGAGGGGGTCTTGGCGGGGGCAGTTGATGGGGCAGTCTCTGGCGGGGCAGGTTGAGGCACTTGGCTGGGAAAAGGTGAAAAGGGGCAGTCTCTGGCTGGGAAGGGGATGGAGGCAGTCTCTGGCTGGACGGTGGGGAGCAGTCCTGCGGGGCGTTGAGGGGGCGCTCTCTGGCGGGACGTTTTTGGGGCGCTTTTGGGTGGGACGGGTTTATGGAGGCGCCTCGGCGGACGGTGATGAGGCGCCCTTTGGGGACGATGATGGAGCGGCTCTCTGGCTGGGGCGGTTGATAGGGGCTCTCTGGGTGGGACGGTTTATTGGGGGGTCAAGGTATAAAATTTATTTATTTTTTAAACTGCAAATGTATGGAAACAGAACAGAGACAGAGTTGCCTGGAATGCAGAGTTGCTGGGGGTGGAGGTTGTCTTGTTTCAGGGGGCTTGTGCGGCGGGAGGGAAATTGCAGGCTTTTTGTTAGAGACCAGGGACTATTTAAAAAGGCGGCAAGTTAGGAGTTAACCAAACAGACCCTGCAGTGGGGAGTCCCAAAAAAATCCGGATGTCTCCACAGACACACGTCAGAGCTTTTAAAAAGGCACAAGCCCAGAGATCGCAGTCTCGGCCTGCTCAAGCTCCAAGTTGGTAGGACCATGTGAAGCGTAGAAGGAGGGAAACTGTGAT
Source organism: Phyllomedusa bahiana (assembly GCA_025379985.1). NCBI lineage: Eukaryota > Metazoa > Chordata > Amphibia > Anura > Hylidae > Phyllomedusa > Phyllomedusa bahiana. Next base: position 12,584 of record JAODAL010041421.1, on the reverse strand, counting down.
GGCCAAAAGCTTCAGTCAGTTTCCCAATTTCCCCAGGCGAGTTTAGGGGCCAGGTGCTAAAAAAGATAGATGGTAGATTGAAAAATAGAAAAATAGAGAAAAAGAAAAGAAAAAACAAAAAAAATATATAAATTTTAATATATTTATATATAAAATATATATATATATTATATATAAATTATCTAGAGAGAAGAGAGAGAGGAGAAAATTTAGGTGACCAGAGGGAAAAAATTTTTGTTGAATAGGTAGTACATTTTATGTGTGTGTGTATCCCCTATCTCGCCCACACTACAGATATACTTTTTTTTGAAGCAGGAAAATGTCCCCTTTACCCACACAGATTTTTTTTTTTTTTTCTTCAACGTCAGTGAACTAGTTGTCTACTGGTGAAGCGTTCGTGCCCTGCAGCTGCCCTCCGACTTCAAAGGGCTTTAGAGAGAGGGTGACTCACACCATTCGCAGCTCCCTCTGTATCCTCTCCCCACATACAGAGCTCCCCTCCCAAAGTCAGTCTCGTGTTCTGTCAGCCAGACGAGGAAGAAACTGTCAAACCGCCTCTGAATACCGTGTTCTTGGACGGGGTTTTTGCTTTTAGAGAGACCTGCAGCCATTTTATGTCTGTAATGTTATACCCCCCGACAAAAACCCGCAGATATTTCTTAATAAAGGGATTTAGAAATTTTTTTTTGGACATTTCCTTTTCACATTTACATTTATTTTTTTTTTCTCTATTCCCGGAGAACCCCTTTAAGGCTCTTAGTGCCCTCACCCTGTGAAGAACATAATGTGTTTTTGGTCTCTATTAGGGTTTTTATATTGATATTTCTTTTTTTTTTTTAAATCTATAGAAAAACATAGTGTACTAAACCTTTCTTTGTAGAGGTATCACCCAAAAAACTCTAACCCCTTACTGACATTGGATGTAGAGGGCTATGTAGCAAAATCGCGAAGCAATCCAGTGGAAGCTTGAATGCAATCTAAGAAAAGCCTAATTTGTAAGTTTCTACTAATACCTACTATTCCTTGTGAGCTGCAATGAATATGAACGCCTTATAGTCAGCAAGGTCACTCACAACCGTTCTCTTCTTAACCTTACAGTAATCAATGACAAACCCCGCTACATCTAGAGCTTTCCTGACAAAATCCTCATTATATGTGAGAGCATGGATCCTGTCTTTCCCAACCATGTAATATGTCATATCTAAACACCCAATAAGTATTATATGTCCTCCAGGTTTCAGCAAATTTGAGAACTTTCTGAGATATCTGATGTAATCATCTTGATCTCTGCAGATATTATCTAGAAATGCAGCACTGATGATACAATCTGCTGGAGGTAAAACCATGGGATTCATTATATTTTCTTTCTCCAGGTCACATTTCATAACATGTTGAACTGCTGATCTGACTTTTCCTTCTTTGTCCTGTATCTGGTCACTGAAAGAAACAAGAGAAATAAGGTAAATGATTGACAGTCAGCATTGATTGGGTGGCTGAGAACTTTGTAGGTAGTTCTGGATTATTGGCTTCATGTTTAAGTAGAAATATTTAAATTCAACCATGGTTGGTGAACTAAGCATCAAGATTAGAGATGGGCGAATTTCTCAAAAATTCGGTTCACTCAATTCGCCGAATTTCCCGACAAAAATAACTTCGGTCCGAATTACGAATCAAGTTAAAAAACAGCTATTTCCAGGCTGCACAGAGCCTGCAGGGTGCTGTAGAACATTGTGCCATGCTTAAATATGCAGAGGGAGCTTGGTTTGGTCTTCATACAATGTTGTGTTTTAGTATGACACGCACATGACTGCCGCCGCTATTAGAATCGCTTCACTATAAAATTCCCTGGGCACTCAAGAGGGCAAAACTGACCAAAAAACTCAAGAGGGAATGTAGCCTGATAAAGTCATGGCAGCGACAGCTGGAAAAAAACAAGCTGAGGGCTCAGATGGCAACATCAGTGAAAGAGTGTGAAGGTGACGGCAGCAGCCACAGCAGCATGAGGTCACACAATGGCACAAAGACATTCTAGAGGTGCCAAAAACAGGAGTAGGCCACAGGGTGGCACAATGACACAGTGTGGAGTTGACGGCATCAACAGCAGCATGAGGTCACACAATGGCACAATGACACAGTGTGGAGGTGGCGAAAACAGGAGTAGGCCACAGAGTGGCACAATGACAGGGAGTGGAGGGCTCGGCAGCAGCCACAGCAGCAGCATGAGGTCAGGCAGTGGCACAATCACATTCTGGAGGTGGCAAACTAGTAGTGGGCCACAGAGTGGCACAATGAGAGGGAGTGGAGGGGACCGCGGCAGCAGCATGAGGTCAGACAGTGGCACAATGACATTCTGGAGGTGGCAAAACAGTAGTAGGCCACAGAGTGGCACAATGACAGAGAGTGGAGGTGACGGTGGCAGCAGCATGAGGTCAGACAGTGGCACAATGACATTCTGGAGGTGGCAAAACAGTAGTAGGCCACAGAGTGGCACAATGACAGAGAGTGGAGGTGACGGTGGCAGCAACATGAGGTCAGACAGTGACACAATGACATTCTGCAGGTGGCAAAAACTGGAGTAGGCCACAGAGTGGCACAATGACAGAGAGTGGAGGTGACGGTGGCAGCAGCATGAGGTCAGACAGTGGCACAATGACATTCTGGAGGTGGCAAAACAGTAGTAGGGCACAGAGTGGCACAATAACAGAGAGTGTAGGTGACGGTGGCAGCACCATGAGGTCAGACAGTGGCACAATGACATTCTGGAGGTAGCAAAAACTGGAGTAGGCCACTGAGTGGCACATTGACAACGAGTGGAGGTGACGACAGCAGCAGCATGAGGTCAGACAGTGGCACAATGACATTCTGGAGGTGGCAAAACAGTAGTAGGCCACAGAGTGGCACAATGACAGAGAGTGGAGGTGACGGTGGCAGCAACATGAGGTCAGACATTGGCACAATGACATTCTGGAGGTGGCAAAAACTGGAGTAGGCCACAGAGTGGCACAATGACAGAGAGTGGAGGTGACGGCGGCAGCAGCATGAGGTCAGACAGTGGCACAATGACATTCTGGAGGTGGCAAAACAGTAGTAGGCCACAGAGTGGCACAATGACAGAGAGTGGAGATGACGGTGGCAGCAGCATGAGGTCAGACAGTGGCACAATGACATTCTGGAGGTGGCAAAAACTGGAGTAGGCCACAGAGTGGCACAATGACAGAGAGTGGAGGTGACGGCGGCAGGAGCAACAGTATGAGGTCAGAGAGTGGCACAATGACATTCTGGAGGTGGCAAAAACAGGAGTAGGCCAAAGAGTGGCACAATGACACAGTGTGAATGTCACGGCAGCAGCAATAGCAGCAGCATGAGGTCAGGCAGTGGCACAATGACATTCTGGAGGTGGCAAAACAGTAGTTGGCCACAGAGTGGCACAATGACAGGGAGTGGAAGTGACGGCGGCAGCAGTGAGGTCAGACAGTGGCACAATGACATTTTGGAGGTGGCAAAACAGTAGTAGGCCACAGAGTGGCACAATGACAGAGAGTGGAGGTGACGGTGGCAGCAGCATGAGGTCAGACAGTGGCACAATGACAATCGGGAGGTGGCAAAAACAGTAGTTGGCCTCAGAGTGGCACAATGACAGAGAGTGGAGGTGACGGCGGCAGGAGCAGCAGCATGAGGTCAGAGAGTGGCACAATGACACAGTGTGTAGGTGACCGCAGCAGCAACAAACAGCAGCAGCAGCATGAGGTCATAGAGTGGCACAATGACACAGTGTGGTGATGTCACGGCACCAGCAACAGCAGCATGAGGTCATAGAGTGGCACAATGACAGAGTGTGGAGGTGGGTAGCAATACCAGTCCCTGTTAAAGATGGTGGTAGGCAGATGGAGAAACTGTCAGCAGATGTGTGGCATCAGGCGGGTGGCGGCATCAGAATAGTGGCTGAGGCAGGTAGTTTGAACCCAGACTCATTTCTCACAGTTTGGGTGAGGCGTCATGGCTGATGTAGTCTGACGCCTAAGGCATTGGTGTGTGGAAATCCTGGCCGATCCACGCCTGATTCATCTTGACAAAGGTCAGTTGTTCCACATTTCCTGTGGACAAGCCGGTTCTCCTTGGGGTAACGATGGCCCCCGCCGCACTGAACACCCGCTCTGATGCCACACAACTGGCAGGGCATGACAGCTTCTCCACTGCAAACTCGTAAAGTTGAGGCCTCACATCCATTTGGCTGCCCAGTAGTCCAGCGGATCTTCATAACTGGGTGGCAGAGTGCTGTCCAAGTAGGCCACCACCTGTTGGTACAGGGACTGCTCCAGGTCCTGCTGCTGCTGCTGGCGACTGCCCTCCACACTAGGCGGGTGAAGGAAGCTGCTCATCAGTGACTCCAGACTTAGGTTACTGCTGATGGAGCTGGTACTGCTCCTACCCCCGCACCTTCCCCCAGCAGCCGCGGCAGTAGTACGTGAGCGCTGAGGAACCCCCCGGTTAGACCTGTCAGAGGAGGGACGATGCCGCACATAGGCAGTGGCCAACTGATTTCGGAGGATTTCCCTATAGTATTTGAGTTTGTCCTCCCTCTCAATAGCTGGGAAAAAGGCTCCCATTTTGGACCGGTAGCGAGGGTCCAATAGGGTGGAGAGCCAGAAGTCATCCCTCTGCCGGATGCTGACTATTCGGCTGTAACTAGCCAGGCAAATCAGCATGCTGCGGGCCATCTGCACAAGTGACTCCGAGGGCCTCCTGCCTCCATCTCCACTGTATACTGCCACGGTTCTTGCAGGTCATCTGCCTTGTCTTTCTCATCTCCATCTACCTCCTCCAGCTGCTACTGCTCCTCCTCTCTTGTCACCTGGGTAGAAAATCCACTAATTTCACCAGACAATGCTTCTGCTCCAATGTCCTCCTCCTCCTCCTCCATTTCAGTCCCCACCGGACTCATGTGGCCGCGAGATGTAGTCGCCATGTCTCCAGTCCCCTGCCCAGACAGATTTTTCAGCATCTGTTCCAGGACATGAAGCAGTGGAATTATGTTATTCATCCCGTAGTCCTGGCGACTGACAAATAACCTGGCCTCCTAGAATGGCCTCAACAAACGACAGGTGTCACGCATGAGCTGCCACTGGCTGACATCAAAGTTACACAGGGGAGTACTCCTGTCCGCCTGGGTCATCAAAAATTCGTTAATGGCCTTTCTCTGTTCATACATTCGGTCCAACATGTGCAGGCTGGAATTCCAACGGATGGAAACATCGCTTATCAGAGTGTGTTGGGGGAGGCCGTTCTGCCACAGCGCGGACTCCATGTTACTCCCATCTTCCCTCACCATGGTTCCGATTTGCAGTTGCCGCGGAGAAAGCCACACTTCGATTTCTTGCTGCATGACACGGAGCAGTTCCTCCCCTGTGTGACTTTGTTCACCGAGGCAAGCCAGGTGTAGAACTGCGTGACACCGCTGTGCCCTACACATGTGGTATGATGGAGCAGTACTTGTGGAGGCTTAGATGGTGGTGGTGGTGGAGGAGGAGGCGGACATTGGCGCAGCAGCAGCAGTTTGACAGCGTGGAGGAGAAAGCGGCGTCTCCTGTCCAAGTTGTTGGTGTGCCTGGGCAGGAAGCACATTCACCCAGTGGGCCGTAAAGGACATGTACTGGCCCTGACCGTAGTTACCGCTCCAGACGTCCGTGCTGCCGTGCACCTTGGAATAAACCGATAAGCTCAAGGACTGGCCCACTTTCTGTTCTACATATCTATGAAGTGCTGGTACTGCCTTTTTGAAAAAGAAATTACGGCTTGGAACTCTCCATCTCGGCTCGGCACAAGCCATTAGTTCTCTGAATGGTGCAGAGTCCACCATTTGGAAAGGTAGGGACTACAGTACCAACAACTTGGACAGGAGCACGGTCAGCTGCTGCACCTTAGGATGGTTGGACGCATACTGTTGTCTCTTTGCAATCGCCTCTCTGAACGACTGCTGGCGCCATGAGTAGCGAGGAGCAGGAGCATCTGGACCGGGAGATGATGTCAAAGAGAAAACAGCTCCTGCTTCTACAGAGGTGGTGGAGCCTTGACTGGCTGCAATGGCATGCGTGCCACTGGGCGCTGCTGCTGTTGCTGCGGCGGCAGGATGGACCACCACATCCGAGCCACGTTTCTCCCAGGCCACCGGATGGTGACGCTGCATGTGTTGACACAAGGCCGTGGTGCCAAAGTTATCTCCCTGGCCATGCTTCACTTTCTGCCTACAGATTCTACATATATCCATATTCGGCTCCTCCGGTGTCTTAGCAAAGACCTGCCACACCGCCGAGTATCGGATTTTTACCGCCAACGCTCCGCACTGAGTGACTACTGCCTCCGCTGCCGTACGCTGAGCCCCTGTGCCGCTACTTTCTTGGACCTGCGAAGCAGGTTTTTACCCCGTGGCCGCTTGGCTCCCGACCTCACACTGCTGCTACCCTGCTGACTCACGGCCACACAACCCACTTGCTGGCTGCGCTGCTGTCTGATGCGCAAGCTGGCGCCCTCTTCTCCTGATGATGATGAAGCCCTTGCTTCAACCGGCTCCCAAGTCCGGTCGGCTACATCATCATCAATTTGTGTTTCATCGTCACTACTGTTCTTATCACCGGTCTTGGTATGCAGAGGCTGACCCCTCACAGCATGACCTCCTATGCCACTCTCCACATCTATACTTTGCCGCCTACTGCAAGAAGCAGGGGATATTGGCCCCATTTCTTCGCTGCCAAGTAGCTGCTTACTGCCCTCCTCAAATTGTTCATCCTCGCTATATAGTGGCGCTGAGCCCAGACCACATAGTAGATCTCTGGCTGAGGGAACCGGATGGGACAGAGGCGGGTTGAGGACAGGTGAGGGCCGCTGACCTGCTCCCGGGCCATGCCAACTAAGGGTTGTGTCTGACGTTCCCACCGACTCTTGGCTGGGGTTTTCAGATGTCATCTGGGAGGAAGTGGATGACCTAGTCAACCAATCAAGAACCATTGGGTTGCTAGTCAGCACACGGCCGCTAGATGACAGCGGCAGGTGTGGCCTCACCGAGTGACCCCTGCTGCGACGTCCCCTATTTGTTCTAAAATGTACAGACACTGTTTGATGAAGATATCTGTATATGATAAATACACACCCTGTATTTGACTCCAAATTAACCCAGTAACAAGCTTGGGTAACCCTTGGATGTAAATTGCGCTCCACAAATGAGCAGGAAAAATTGACTTGTATGTGCCGTTTAAAAACTCTGTGTATTTTACTGAATATAAAAGCCCAAACAGGCTTAATTAACCTTCGGATATGACTTATGCTACAGAATTTCTTCTGTGGTGGTGAAAAAGAACGTTTCTTTTACTGAGTACAACTGCAGAAAAATACTTAGTTAACCCTTGGATGTAAATTGCGCAATAGAATTGAGCAGCCACAAACTACCAGCTTTGTAGCGTGTTACAATGGTGTGTATTTTACGCTACACAACAAGAGAAAAAATTGTAATTAACCTTTGCTTGTGAAGTATGCTACAGGAAAAAATGTATCTTTTGGCGGTGAAAAAGACGGTTTTCTTTTAGTCACCACCAGCAGCAGAACAACGCTTAATTAACCCCTGGATGTAAATTGCGCCAAAAAAATTGAGCAACCACAAACTACCAGCTTTGTCGCGTGTTACAATGGCGTGTTTTTAACGGTACACAACAAGAGAAAAAATTGTAATTAACCTTCGCTTGTGAATTATGCTACAGGAAAAATTTATTTTTTGGCGGTGAAAAAGACGGTTTCTTTTAGTCACCACAGCAGCAGAATAACGCTTAATTAACCCCTGGATGTAAATTGCGCCAAACAATTGAGCAACCACAAACTACCAGCTTTGTAGTTTCTTATAATGGCGTGTTTTTTACGCTACACAACAAAAGAAAAAATGTTAATTAACCTTTGCTTGTGAATTATGCTACAGGAAAAATGTATTTTGTGGCGGTGAAAGACGGTTTATTTTAGTCATCAAAGCAGCAAAACAACGCTTAATTAACCCCTGGATGTAAATTGAGCCAATCAATTGAGCAAACACAAACTACCAGCTTTGTAGCGTGTTACAATGGCGTGTTTTTTACGGCACACAACAAGAGAAAAAATTGTAATTAACCTTCGCTTGTGAATTATGCTACAGGAAAAAATGTATTTTTTGGCGGTGAAAAAGACGGTTTCTTTTAGTCACCACGGCAGCAAAACAACGCTTAATTAACCCCTGGATGTAAAATTTGCGCAAAAGAATTGAGCAGCCAAAAATGAAGTGGTATTTGTATTGTAAAAACGCTGTTTCTTTAAATGAATAGAACAGGAACAGGCTTAGATCACCCTTGGATATTCAATGTGCTGTGAGCAGATAGCATTAAAATGTATATGCAGCTGCACTGGACGCTCACTGGACTTCAGATCCAATACCCGACAAAATCAGAATTAGAACGTTAAGAGAAGCAGTCTCTGAGACAAACTGAGACACCCCGCAAAAATCGCTGTATAAAAATCAGTTCTTCAGTAAGAGTTATTACAAGCAGCCACGGCAGCACCTTCCCAATCAGTACAGTGAGAGGAGTGTGAGCTGCCAGCGTCGCGCCCGGACTTATATAGTGCAGTGACGTCACAGAATCCCGCCGATCTCTGATTGGCTTCATCTCTGCACGTTATGCAGGCTATGCCCTTCTTCCTCCAAGAATTCTTTGCCCCATGTAATGCCATGTGCTCGCAGCCATTTTATCAATCAAAAGCACACTTCGTTCACGTGGAGTACCCCAAACTTTGACTTCGTTCCGAACCGAAGTTATCCTGAAATTCTAAACAAATTCCACTTCGTTAGAATCAATTTGCCCATCTCTAATCAAGATCATACTATACCCTTCCAACCCTGCCCATTATTATACAGACCCCTATGGATGAGAATTGTCTTCTGAGTGGAAACATGTAGATTTCTCTACTGACGTCTGAAATTTGACTTTGAATAGACTAGTGAGTGGTCAGCACTTCCAATCAATAGCAAGTGTAATGGTTGTTCATATATTTTATTTCCTTTTCCATGTCATGATAAAATGCATATCCACTGTGTCAGGTAGAGTAGCAACGCTTTGGGCATGGACAACTTCTTTAGGCTGTACAATAAGTACACAGAGTGATATATAGATTAAGATACAAATACATCATAAAAATGCAATAGAATCATGTAAGTAAAATAGTGCATAAGCATCATAGTATCACATGTAAGGTGTGGTCATACACATAATAATGGCAGACATAAAGAATTAGCGCGACACGAGATCGGATAGGCATGATAGGAGATGCAGCAGAACCTATGGGTAAATCTTTTGTAGAATAGCAGCAATAACAAAGACAATGGGCGACATGTATGAATCTTGCCGGGTCGGGGCGCTCCTTTCTGTCATTTTTCCGGCGGAATCTGCGTCTGATTTATGTCGGGGACGGGGCGAGCTCATACATCCTATGTAAAGTGAGTCCGGGCCCGAGAGCCTCGCCTTTTTTGTTTTGTGTGTAGGCGCAGTGCCTCGAGTGACTGAGGCGCAGTGCGGGTCTGCGGCGCTGCGCCTAAGATTCGCCGTCCGAGGGGGTGTGAAAAAAAAATATTAATTCAATAAAATCATGTTTATTTCTTTATTTTCGTTAACCAAGGATCAATAGTATGGGTGCAACGAAAATACAGAAATAAACATGATTTTATTGATTTAATATTTTTTTTCGTATACCCCCCATATTATTATTTCGTTTTAATATACACATCGGGACAACTTCTGTAGTGTCATAATTTGATTTCGGCCATGTACAGTTTTATTTCAGGATTGCATTAGAAAACCCATAGGAGCGTCGCTCGCTCTCCCATTGGGTCCAAATAACGGCGCCTCTTTTAACTTAGACAATCACAGAGTGCGCTCAGAATTCTTTTCCCATAGAACTCTATGAGAAAGTAGCTCGCGAGCTGATTGGCTAAGCTGGACGAGCCCCCGCAGCTTCAAACAATCAGCTCGTTTGCATTTTTACTGTTTTGAACTGTCCCGCCTTTGAATACTGACTTGGTCAAATTTTCTCATAGGATATAAATGGGACTTTGTCGTTCCTATTCTGATTGGCTTGGTTTATGCAGCAATGAGAAATAGCTTAAACAATTTGGAATTACTGTATTTTCCCGGCAATTTCTCTATTTGCAATTTCCCTATGTTCGCGCGGTCTCGAGCGGACAAACGCGTTCTTCGGGTTTTACTGCTTTTATTTGTAAAAAAGGGTTCGGCTTTTTATTTATAATTTTTTACATTTAATAAAAAATTTTTTTTTTAATACTTCAAGCCCCGGCCTGGCGCCGAGATTTCAGGGCCCATCTCTCTAGACTTAAGGGGAAAAGTATCGCGCTTGAGGGCTGGATAGCCAAGCCACCGCTGCTCACCAATCAGCTCTTTTCTGTCTTTTTACTGTATTTTGACTTCCCCCTTGTTTTGATTGCCCCAAAAACTTCTCCATAGGTTTTTAAAGGGTCTTTTCCTCCATTTGATTGGTTAATACTCCTTCAAGGTTAAAGGGGCCCCACTGTCGCTCCTATTCTGTTTGGCCCCAAATTTCCCTGAAATATTAATGGGTCTTTGTCGCTCCTATTCTATTGGTGGCTTTTGCCGACCAATGAAATAGCTTAAACAATTTGAATTACGTATTTCCCCCAATTCCTCTATTGCAATTCCCATGTAGCGCGGCCGGCGACAAACCGTTTTTGGGGTTTTTAACGTTTTATTTGAAAAAAGGTTCGGCTCTTTATCGATAATGTTTTTACATTTAATAAAAATAATTTTTTTATTAATACTTCATGCCGCAAGCCTGAGCTTTTGGATTTCAGAGCACCCATCTCCCCATAACTATAAGGGAAGAAGAGCTCGCGTCGATTGGTGGGATCCCCCAAGCCCCGTGCTTCCAATCAGCTCTTTTCTTCTTTTTTACTGTATTTTAAATTTATCCGCGTGGATTTGTTTGGGGTCTAAACTTCTCATACTTTTAAGGGGTCCTGTCGCTCAATTTGATTGGTGAGCTAGCCGTCCCCGGTAGTTTAAACCCAAATCAGCTCTTTTCAGCATTTTTACGTATTTTGAACTGTCCCCCTTTGTTCTGATTGGTAAAAAAAAAAAAAAAAAAAAAAAAAAAAAACCTTTCCCCTAGGTTTTAATTTTTCCTGTGCTCTATTTGATTGGCCGGTTTTGCCGACCAATGAATGGTTTCAGAATTTGAATTCTTTTTTCCCCGCAATTTAAAATTTCATAATTCTTGATTTTGCCCCGTTTAGATTTTTTGGAAAGTGTTTTTTTTTTTAAATTTATGTTATTTTTTACGTTCACTCTTTTCTGACACTGTTTTCCCCCCTTTATAAAGGCATTTTTTCGAATCATACTCTGCTGCAGGGGCGGAGCGCCCAGATTTGTGTAGCGTCTTCTATGTTTCCTCACATGTTCCGTCCTCTTCACTTGCCTCTGCCGGACTTTTGACCAAAAAAAACCCGGTCTGCCTGTGGGCTGCCGAGGCTGCACTGGCCCCGCTTTGCCCACTCCCATCGTAAAAATGCCCGGAGTTTTTGGCGCAACTCCCCCCGAAGCCTACCCCGCGCCCACACCCCGCCCACTGCCCCCCCCCTTTATGCGGGCGCAGTAAAGTGGCGAACGCTGCGCCTAACACCACATCCCTGCATCCGACAGCGGGATTCAGGCCGGGGGCGCAGTATATGCCAAAAAACAGCCGTAAAGCCCGATCATACATGTCGCCCAATGGGTTTCTCCTCATACTTGGACAAATATGTCACCTGCTTCCTTCCATGTCTACGTGAAGTTTTGTGAATTTTCCCCCTCAAATGCTCCATACGAGTCCAACCATCTTTTCAGCTCCAAGATTCATCTGTCCTTGATTTTCAGCACAATGATGTGTTTGAAAAACTCACAGGCTGCAAACAGATGATGAACCATGGAACCAACGCTGAGGTCAATCAAGATATCTCCTTTAATTTACTCAAAAAAAAAAATTTTTTTTTTACTGAGACACCAAACATAGAACCTATAGGAAAGAAAAAACGGAAAAAAAATCCAAAATTTATTGTGGGAATCTTATACTTTTTAACCCCCAATGTTGAAATAATGAATTTTTGTTTTATCACCCCAGCAAACTATGAAACCATTGATTTTTCAAAAACACAAAAAGAAAGAAAAAAAAAATAATCCTTATATGTGTCATGTCAAGGGGGGTACAGTGAGCCCTAACTGGAACCCAGCCCACGGGCCCTGCCCGCTTGCTGCGCCTTGGGGCAGACGGCAAAATGGGCGCAGTCCCCGTGCTGCTAGAGTGGGAGGCCATCAGGGGGGGTAAATAGTAAGACATCCGGTCAATACCAAAATCAGGAACGCCAACCACAAAACAAACCAAGGGATAAAAAGAAAAAAAGCCGAGTCAAAAAACACGAACGGGTGCGAGGTACAAAACGGAGAGCAAACAGGGTCAAAACAAGAGGTCAGGTACACGGGTGAGCAACAATAAACTATAGCCAAGTAACAAGG
>JAODAL010041420.1:0-35895 GCA_025379985.1 Phyllomedusa bahiana | reverse complement strand
CTGTTTTTGAAAATTTATCAGCAAAACATCTATATTCCCCGGATAATAGTATATAAGATTACACATCTTCACTGCCTGATATAAAAGTGTACATCTCCATAGAGTACATTATATACAAGTCTATAGGAGTATACATCTACTGTATATAACTCATATGAGTGCACATCTATTGTACATACATCATGCAAAAGTATATAAAAGAGTATACATCTACATACATCACATAAAAGTACACATACCTCATACCCATACTGTAGTACAGATGATGCAAGGAAGGCTCCCAAAATATTCCCAACAGAAGCACAGGCGCTCCACAGTCCAAACACCACTCCTCGTCTATAGGGGGAAAGGAAAAATAGAAGAGAATTTAGAAAATTATCGACTCCTAATATCTCAGGCAGGGGGTGCATATTCTATAAAGCCAAATGGGTTTACTAGTCATTCACCTGTGGAGACCCTCACAGATAGCTAAAATGAAAATGTGGTCATGCTTTGTGGAGCACTAAAGCTCTATTAAATAACACTATATATCACAGAGCTCAGCTCCTTTTGTCTATCATATAACCCTATATATCACAGAGCTAAGCTTCTCTCCCCTATCATAAACCCTATATATCACAGAGCTAAGCTTCTCTCCTCTATCATATAACCCTATATATCACAGAGCTCAGCTTCTCTCCTCTATCATATAACCCTATATATCACAGAGCTCAGCTCCTCTCCCTCTATCATATAACCCTATATATCAGAGCTCAGCTCCTCTCCCTCTATCATATAACCCTATATATCACAGAGCTCAGCTCCTCTCCCTCTATCATATAACCCTATATATCACAGAGCTCAGCTCCTCTCCCTCTATCATATAACCCTATATATCACAGAGCTCAGCTCCTCTCCCCTATCATATAACCCTATATATCACAGAGCTCAGCTTCTCTCCCTCTATCATATAACCCTATATATCACAGAGCTCAGCTTCTCTCCCTCTATCATATAGCCCTATATATCACAGAGCTCAGCTCCTCTCCCTCTATCATATAACCCTATATATCACAGAGCTCAGCTCCTCTCCTTCTATCATAAAACCCTATATATCACAGAGCTCAGCTCCTCTCCCTCTATCATATAACCCTATATATCACAGAGCTCAGCTTCTCTCCTCTAGCATACAGCCCTGTATATATCAGAGCTCAACTTCTCTCCTCTATCATATAACCCTATATATCACAGAGCTCAGCTCCCTCTATCATATAACTCTATATATCACAGAGCTCAGCTCCTCTATTATATAACCCTAGATATCACAGAGTTCAGCTTCTCTCCTCTATCATATAACCCTATATATCACAGAGCTCAGCTCCTCTCCTCTATCATATAACCCTATATATCACAGAGCTCAGCTTCTCTCCTCTATCATATAACCCAATATATCACAGAGCTCAGCTCCTCTCCCTCTATCATATAACCCTATATATCACAGAGCTCAGCTCAGCTGTATCATATAACCCTATATATCACAGAGCTCAGCTCCTCTCCCTCTATCATATATCCCTATATATCACAGAGCTCAGCTCCTCTCTCCTATCATATAACCCTATATATCGCAGAGCTCAGCTTCTCTCCCCTATCATATAACCCTATATACCACAAGCATCTCTCTCTGGAGATCCTGTCCTGTATTACCCAGGCAATGCATTGATGTAAATAGGCAAGAAACCATCTTATCAAGTAGGGATTGTCCACATTGGAGAACCCCTTTAGCTAGCATAGAGGATTATGGTAAAAGCACCAATATAACATAAGCGCATACCCCGACTTCCCGAACCAGTTCCCCATGACGGCCACTACACAGGGCCATCCTGTCGACTGCAGGAGCCCGTTAACCACCCACAAGAAGCAGTAGAAGATCTTGTTGTAGAAGTGCAGCCACTCGGTGACCGTGCCGAACACGAACATCTGAAAGAGACAAAGAGGAGATTGAGTAGAGAAGAAACCACGATCACATCACCGGAGGAGGACAACGTGGCCACTGCTCATCACACAGTCCCCCCCACAGGCTTCAACCATGCGCTCAATTTAGGGTGCAGATTTTTTTTTAGGAAATGTTTGAGATTGTCCCAGTTATCTGAATGGGGTTTATGGAGATCCGTGTGATCTTCACCTAACCAAACCCATATGGATGAATCAGTCGGATCATTTTCTGCAACAAATCTCCCTGGTGTGAATTCATCCTATAGAATCAGATAGGTCTCTGCAGTCATGGATGAAATGAGGGACTGAGATGAAGTAACAGGTTGGGAAATCTGTGCAACGAGCAGGATCCTAGCAAAACTGGCACCAACCATCTTGACACATCAGCCCATCTATGGCCGCCCTGCCTGCCGTGTAGTCTGAAGGGTCCATTTCCCATCAAAAACAGCACCACTCTTGCCAGTGGCAGTAGCTGGTATTGCAATTGAGCCCCATTTACTTGAACCACATAGTCACGTTACTATGAGCAGCAGCTAATATCCAGAGTAACCGGTGTGTGCAGCACAAACAGCAGCTAAATGGGCTGGGAGTGACTCAATAAGGTCCTGGTAGGTTGTCACAGGTATCTGGAGCAGACTGCATCCTACAGCTGCTGGAGGGTCCATAGAGCCAACACCACCATCCAGGGGCCCCCACAGCTGCTGGTGGGTCCATAGAGCCAACACCACCATCCAGGGGCCCCACAGCTGCTGGAGGGTCCATAGAGCCAACACCACCATCCAGGGGCCCCACAGCTGCTGGAGGGTCCATAGAGCCAACACCACCATCCAGGGGCTCCCACAGCTGCTGGAGGGGCCATAGAGCCAACACCACCATCCAGGGGCTCCCACAGCTGCTGGAGGGGCCATAGAGCCAACACCACCATCCAGGGGCTCCACAGCTGCTGGAGGGTCCACAGAGCCAACACCACCATCCAGGGGCTCGCACAGCTGCTGGAGGTTCTATAGAGCCAACACCACCATCCAGGGGCTCTACAGCTGCTGGAGAGTCCATAGAGGCAACACCACCATCCAGGGGCCCCACAGCTGCTGGAGGGGCCATAGAGACAACACCAACCAGGGGCCCCACAGCTGCTGGAGGGGCCATAGAGCCAACACCACCATCCAGGGGCCCCATAGCTGTTGGAGGGGCCATAGAGACAACACCACCCTCCTGGGCTCCCACAGCTGCTGGAGGGTCCATAGAGCCAACACCACCATCCAGGGGCTCCACAGCTGCTGGAGGGTCCATAGAGCCAACACCACCATCCAGGGGGCCCACAGCTGCTGGAGGGGCCATAGAGCCAACACCACCATCCAGGGGCTCCACAGCTGCTGGAGGGTCCATAGAGCCAACACCACCATCCAGGGGCTCCCACAGCTGCTGGAGGGTCCATAGAACCAACACCACCATCCAGGGGCTCCCACAGCTGCTGGAGGGTCCATAGAGCCAACACCATCATCCAGGGGCTCCCACAGCTGCTGAAGGGTCCATAGAGCCAACACCACCATCCAGGGGTCCCACGGCTGCTGGAGGGTGTATAGAGCCAACACTACCATCCAGGGGCTCCCACAGCTGCTGTAGGATAGAGCCAACACCACCATCCAGGGGCTCCCACAGCTGCTGGAGGGTCCATAGAACCAACACCACCATCCAGGGCTCCCACAGCTGCTGGAGGCTCCATAGAGCCAACAGCTACTGGAGGGGCCATAGAGCCAACACCACCATCCAGGGGCCCCACAGCTGCTGGAAGGTCCATAGAGCCAACAGCTACTGGAGGTGCCATAGAGCCAACACCACCATCCAGGGGCCCCACAGCTGCTGGAAGGTCCATAGAGCCAACAGCTACTGGAGGGGCCATAGAGCCAACACCACCATCTAGGGGCCCCACAGCTGCTGGAGGGTCCAAAGAGCCAACACCACCATCCAGGGGCTCCCACAGCTGCTGGAGGGTCCAAAGAGCCAACACCAACATCCAGGGCCCCCAGAGCTGCTGGAGGGTCCATGGAGCCAACATCACCATCCAGGGACTCCCACAGCTGCTGGAGGGTCCAAAGAGCCAACACCACCATCCAGGGGCCCCCACAGCTGCTGGAGGGTCCATAGAGCCAACACACCATCCAGGGGCCTCACAGCTGCTGGAAGCTCCATAGAGCCAACAGCACCATCCAGGGGCTCCACAGCTGCTGGAGGGTCCATAGAGACAACACCACCATGCAGGGGCTCCCACAAGTGCTGGAGGGTCCATGGAGCCAACACTACCATCCAGGTGTCCCACAGCTGCTGGAGGGTCCATAGGGCAAACACTACCATCCAGGGGCTCCCACAGCTGCTGGAGGGGCCATAGAGCCAACATCACCATCCAGGGGCTCCCAAACATGCTCAATTGGGGTCAAGTCTGGAGAGTTAGGGTCCAGGGTCCCATACACAGTAGGGTTAGCAGAGGTGCAGTGACATCTGTCTGCTCTGGAGCCCCATACACAGTAGGGTTAGCAGAGGTGCAGTGACATCTGTCTGCTCTGGGGCCCCATACACAGTAGGGTTAGCAGAGGTGCAGTGACATCTGTCTGCTCCGGGCCCCATACACAGTAGGGTTAGCAGAGGTGCAGTGACATCCGTCTGCTCTGGGGCCCTCATACACAGTAGGGTTAGCAGTGGTGCAGTGACGTCTGTCTGCTCCGGGGCCCCGTATACAGTAGGGTTAGCAGAGGTGCAGTGACATCCGTTTGCTCTGAGTCACCATACTCTGGTGTCTGGTCACTCCCGGGTCATTTTGGCAGTGAGCTGCTCCCCTGTAGTGTGTCCTCCACCCTCGTGCACCTTAGCAGCCGCCTTTCACCTCTCATAACAATGTAGTGCTATGCAGTTTCCACATTCACCATGGAGCCATTTGTCAAATAACATCACCACAGCACTTGCAGTGTCAGAAATGCCGCCACCCTTGGCCTGAAAGCAAATAATCCTTTTTCTCTGCAATCTGATTAATAAAAAACAAATTAAAAAAATCACCCTTTTTACCCATGACATCGAGGGATATGTGTACAGACAGCCCATCACACACACCTAATATACCCACCAAGCCAGCGCACCACATGCGGCTTCCTTCATGAGCTACACTTGCTGCTGACATTGAGAGCAGGAAGTGGTCATGGTAATAAAAACTGCGCTACTACACAAAAGTGGCCCTGTTTTTGGAGATCTGGAGTATGTATGGGTTTAGTAACGCTCTGAGTTTACCTGACATGCCCTCGCTATGTTCATAAGGATAACGAATTGGAACAGGTGACTCCAGGTAAACAAGGAGAACCTTGAGGAGCTTTCTTTCCAGATAAGAGATTAGAGTGGATACATCAAACATGCCGGACTCACGTACCGTTACTGCAGACGAGCACATGCCGAACGTAAGGACATAGCGCAAGTTTAACCGATCCCCGATGATCCCGCTGACGAAGAGACCCTGTGTGCAGACAAAAGAGGAAATCCAAAAACATATTAAAAAATCCCCTTATCCACCCGGTCTTCATTATATAGTATCGTCATTAATAAAGGTTCCCCTCTTTGGGATCTCTATCAATTAGCAGGAGAGCTGGGCAGTTGTGGAGGACCCAAGACATCTGTGCATTACACACACACAGTGTATCTATCTAAATGGGTAATGTGTAATACTTCATTTCTCCTGCGGAGGCACTGCGGGGAAGCTACTGCTAAGATCTCCCACAGAATACAGCTGGGGTCACAGCAGGACACCTATTGATCATGCAGATATTTTTCAGATGTTTGCTTTCAGTTTTTCTTCTCCCCGTCTTCTAAGAGCCATAACTTTTTATTCTTCCACCTATATAGCTGTATGAGGGCTGTTTTTTTGTGGCTCAAGATGTTCTTTCAATGCTATCATTGACCAAACCACTACAGTTTACAAACCTCCTGCACTCATGTCCCTGTAACAGGCTCAGCTAGAAATAACAGAGCTGATAACCCAATCACTGCTATAGAACCACCCACAGCCTGAACTGGAAGTGTAAGTCTGAGGCTGGCTGTGGCTCTGCGAATCCTCCTGTTTGAGAAAACCCCTTCAGAGTGTTATCCCTGTGGGTTTGGCCCCTGCAGCCCATGTTGATCTATTATTATGAATGGGGTAGCTCCAGTTCGCCATGAAATTCTCCTGACTCATTTTGGCATTTGTTTTGTTACTGGAGCAGAACAAACATGACTTTGGTCCGGATTCCTTGCATAAGGGAAACTAACAGCACTGACACACCCCACCGAATGTTCCGTATATACTCGAATACAAAAATACAAAAAATGTGCTGAAAAAGCCTTCCTCTGCTCATGCTCAAATCACCGTCAGTGTCCGGGGCGTGGCGGAAATCCATCAGCTGTATGAGACTCCTCTGGGAGCGCATACAGCTGAAGACACTATTGCGTAGCAGAGAGCGAGTGCTTCCTGCTACACAATAGGACTCCGGAAGGCTGCAGCTTGTGGTCCCCTCCGGAGTATCTGGCACAGGCGGCGAGAGTGTCATCACGCTGCCTGCGCGGCTTGATGACATCACGCCAGCTGTGCCAGGAAGAAGACCCAGTGAGAGGCCTGATTGGCTCGATTGAGAGGTAAAGATAGCATAGGACTGCCCGATTTTGAGATCACGTTGAAAGTCGTGGGCAGCATCAACCTCTTTTGATCAAAATATGAGAGCCGAGAGTCTCAAAGTTTTTTCATGTATGATAGATAGCATAAATGCTTCTTTAGGGATTTCCACGTAGTGTATTGCCCTTTTTGCAGTAGTGTGCCGCTGGCGGCGGTCTGTGTGTGTACATGTATAATTACATGTGTGCCGCAGCCCTGCCAGTGGCACCCAGGTTTGCATACGTTTTTTCAGAAATGTTTGTGTGTGCAGAAACATACGTTATACTTGGTGTACATTGATTTTAACCTATATGGGAAGGAATGGGTGCTTCCATTTTGGGTTTCTGTCCCCGCCCACTCTCACAGGCTGTCATAAGAAGGGCAGCTTGGGTGGTTTTTTTTTTTTTTTTTTTCCTCTTTTTCCTCTCTGAATAATGGAGGTCTGTTGACCCAGTGAGAGGCCTGATTGGCTCGATTGAGAGGTAAAGATAGCATAGGACTGCCCGATTTTGAGATCACGTTGAAATTCGTGGGCAGCTTAAACATATTTTGATCAAAATATGTAAACCAAGAGTCTCAAAGTTTTTTCATGTAAGGAAGAAGACGCAGCGCATCGGAGCAGCAGGACAGGTGAGTACTTTTTTTTTTTTTTTTTTTTAAACCCGGCCAGGGGGGGCATTAAACTGCCTATACCTGCCTAGGGGGGACATATACTTATCTATGTAATGTTATTGGTATCCATTTTTATTTTTGAAATTCACCAGTAGCCGCTGCATTTTCCACCCTAGGCTTATACTCGAGTCAATAAGTTTTCCCAGTTTTTTGTGATAAAGTTAGGTGCCTCGGCTAATATTCGGGTCAGCTTATACTCGAGTATATACGGTAATAGGGTCTTGTCAGGTTCCGTCCTGGGGACCGGTATTTAGATAGGAAAAGATTAACATTCTACAATGGAATCTGGAACGGAGGCTCCAATGCAGATGTGAACAGAGGCTTATCTAGTACCTCCCCATTCTGGCCCTCAGGGGCAGGGTACTAAGTGGATGACTCTCTTCGTGAAGTTCATATTCCATAACAGGTGGTCTGGACAAATGTCACCCTTTAACTATTTGCCAACTGGTTATCTCTACACAGATGTTTTGGAGTGCGCAGCTAAACAGTAATTGAGCAGCTGTGAGAATGGGGAGCCGGCCGTCAGTATCAGCCGGGCTCTCCACTGGGAAGGCAGGGATAGATTATTAGCGTCCCTGCCTTCCCAAGCGCTGCATATACACGTTAGCCCTCATGCCTCCTGCTTTGCGTCGGCAGTCACCAGGGCTCGGTACCAGCAAGAGATACTGGGTCTTATCAGAACCAGCTCTGCAGTCAGTACAGAGGGTTGTATTTCCCCTAAAACTAGGCCTGATACATCAACCCCAGGGAAAGGGAAAAATAAAAAAAAAACAACTTATGTAAAAATGCCCCTCGGCAGACTTTTCCTGACCTCAAATGAGGGGAGTGGGTTACAACATGTAAAGTACAATAATAATAATAATAAAAAAAAAAAGTTATAAAAAAAATAAAGTAACAGCCGAAACCGCAACTTTAAGCCCCGCCCCTGACGACCCTAAAACTTTAGATCACCTATATAGTAACATCCATAAAGGGGTTTTCTCACTACAAAGATTCGCTTTCAACATAAAGGGACAGTTAAATGAAGACTTTTTCCTAAATGCATTGGTCAATAAAATTTACCTTAGTCATGAGATAAGAGCATTTATTATATGCTCTCAAGTGCACCCAGGTTTCTATGGTTGCCTGCATACCAGAGGGATGTCTGTTATCTGATTAGCTGAGAGCAGGGATTGACATTACCCCACTGAAGATGGACTGAGTTTGAAGCCAACTAATTATATCTAACAAGATTAGCTTCACTAAACAAAAGGTAAAGTGCTGTGAGGACTGAAAAGCATGGCTTTATCTGTAATCTTGTTAGAAATAACAATCTCCTGCACTGGGAGAGTAAGAGCTCCCTAGAAATTGAATATGCGAATCACTGTTTTAGAATCACCCACAGCCTGAGGAGATAGAGTAAATGCAAAACTGCTAAAATTCAGTGAAACAGCGTGGCGAGAAAACCCCTTTTAATGGAAAAAATTTCTATGGTTACCTGCATACCAGATGAACATCTGTTATCTGATGAGCTGGTAGCAGGGAGTGACGTCACCCCACTGAGGGACTGAGTTTGAAGTAAACTAATTATATTTAACAAGATTATCTTCACTAAACAAAATGTATATCAGCTGTGAGGACTAAAAAGCATGGCTTTATCTGCAATCTTGTTAGTGATAACAATCTCCTGCACTGGCAGAGTAAGAGTTAATTAGAAGTTGAATATACTAATCACTGTTATAGAACCACCCACAGCCTGAGGAGATAGAGTAAGTGCAAAACTGCTAAAACTCAGTGAAACAGTGTGGTGAGAAAACCCCTTTAAAGGGGTTTTGCCATGAGGTAAAATTGACGTGGGAAGCTTGCAAATTAAATAATAAACATTTTCACCAGTCATCCTTATTAAAAATTCTGCACCGTTTTTGATTTAGCTGCCCTTTTAGTGAGCCATTGTTTACAGCTCATCTCCAGGGGATACGACCAGGGCTGCGAGCTCCTCAGTCCTGGTCGCACATGCCCAGACATAACCTCTCCTCTCAGACAGCTCCTGAGTGTTCAACCCCAGGTGTTGTCATTCTACTCCTGTCCCCTATACTCTTTATTAATTAGTGAAACAGTGCAAATAAATTAAAAAAGGAACCTCAATCAGGTCTGTGTATTGATAAAGAAAAAAAAAAATCTATGGATTTGGTTCCTGCAGGGATTTGAACCTATGACCCTTGTGTCAGGAGGTAAAAAGCATTACCTCTAGGCTACAGTGTAGCTACTTGTACATCTGTAAATAAATAGACCTTTCTTTGATCAGAGAGAGGACAGGCCTGGTGATGTCATCCTGCTGGGTCACATGATATGTAATTCAAACAAATCACACACGCCCCCTTCTGAGCGCACAGAGCTGAAGAGCTGGATGCAGGAGCTATGAAATGAGATCGTGGCAAAACCCCTTTAATTGAAAATTGACACAATTACAAATAAATAAATTTTAAAAGTTGTGAATTAATTTCTTTTTTTTTAAAATATTTTCTGTCATAATTTTATTTTTTAAATCTAATGTAAAAAAAAAATTACATAAAATAAAGCCTAACCTATCACAGAAAAAAGGTGGAGAAATCTGAAGTGTAACTCAAACCTGCGTGTAATAAGGAAAACGTGCCTGGTCCGGAAGGGAGGGTTCGTGGGAGGGGCAGGAACTGGGTAAGGTGTAACCTAATAATCACCTAATCTGATTTGCACTTGTGTAGAGACTATGATCAGTGATCACTATATTTACTATTTTGTCATAGGCAAACTTAAACTCTATCAGTTCTCAGTCTATAAAGCACTAAAACGTAACTTTTATTATATACAACACTTAACCTCTATAACATACTTTTTAAAAAAACTTGATTTCTAACCTCTCAATTTGTCTCATAAATGTATCCCTTTCTAATTGTGAAAGAATAACTCCTTTTCTATTATCAAATCTGGTGGGACACCACCTATTATATCAGCAAGGAAACCCTATATATACAGTGATTTGCTAACTGCAAAAAGGATCCAAAAACATCTTACTTGGGCAATCATCCCTTATCTGATGGGCATGAAGCATATAAGATTTCCTTGTGACACCCTCTGCAGCGGGTAACACAGTGAAAAGAGGTAGAAAATCACAAATTAAAATGTCACCTGCTGATATAATAGGTGGTGTCCCACCAGATTTGATAATAGAAAAGGAGTTATTCTTTCACAATTAGAAAGGGGATACTTTTTATTGAGACAAATTGAGAGGTTAGAAATCAAGTTTTTTTAAAAAGTGTGTTATAGAGGTTAAGTGTTGTATATAATAAAAGTTACGTTTTAGTGCTTTACAGATTGAGAACTAATAGAGTTTAAGTTTGCCTATGGCAAAATAGTAAATATAGTTTATTAAAGTCACTCTTTGTTCTCTTACTAGATTCCCATATTTTTGAGACTATATGATCAGTGATCACTCCAACAGGATGAACATATAATAGGATCCTAAAAAGGGGAACTCACCACTGGTATGCGAAGAGGAAAATGGTATCCAGAAAACCCCGGGAAAGATGGTGGCGGAATCATGATTAGGAAAGAGATGATTGCCATTCCAGGTCTGAAAGAACAGAACAGAAGACGGGTCAAAGTGTTGCTTCCGATTCAAGGAAAGCTGGGTGACAAGCAAAATGGTTACATAGAGGATCTCATAATGTTATAACCTATCCCCCCCAACTACTGCTGCACCTCATCAGGACACACGTCTCCAGCACGGTCTGGCAGATTAGGATAAGGGGAATGCTGGACTATCGGGACGTGTCTGGATTACTGGTCTTACCGTGTTTGGTTCCACATTGTACACGGAGGTGTTGAGTCGGGTCGGGGGCCACTGATTACTTATGCTGACCCTTCACGTTACTGAACGCCCTTCCTGGACGCATGGAGCAGAGCGTAGCTGAGGAGGGAAGAAGGGGCGGAAGATAAGTCCAAACAGGAGCGCGATCGAGACCCAGAGGAGGCACCGCAAGAGACGGGAAAACAGATCCTACAGATACCTAAAAAAAGCTGTAGAACTTTGACTGTATTTGTTGTACAATTAAAAATTTTCAAAGAATTAGAAAACCTCTTGTGGTGAAAATAAAATTTCTGTTTTTTTTTTCCTATTTAATTTTCTGATTTTTTTTTGTCTAAAGAAAGAAATTTACAAAAAAAAACAAAAAAACCTGCAACTGCAATTTTTTATTTTTGAGTTTAATTCTTCGGGTTTGTTCGCACGGCTGATTTTGACGCTGGTTTTGGAGCGGTTTTTGGAGTGTTTCCGCTTCAAAAACAGCAACAAAAAAGCCTCCAAAATGCCCTAAGTTCATTTTCATAGATTCCTTTGTTACACAGCATTGCAGTTCACACAGGACGAGGTTTTTACCGCGTTTTAGGTGCTTCTTGAAAGCGTTTTGGCATTCATGTCGATTCTCTGAACGTAATTCAACTCTGAAAATTCCACCATAGGAATCAATAGAAGCTTTTTTAGACGCGTTTTCTGCACGGATTTTTCACTGGCTATTAATTCATATGGGTGGAAAAACAGTGTTGAAAACCTCACCCAAAACCTCGTCCAAAACCGCGCCGAGGAAGAGAGAAAAGCGTCTAAAAACTCTTTGGAAGAAGCTCGTTTCAGGTGAGGTTTTGATGCCACAAAACGGCTTCAAAAACCGCGCCTGAAAAACGCGGCTTCTTCACAAGAGGTTTTAGAAAGCGGTTTTCAACACCGTTTTTAACCCGCATACTAATTAAATAGCTATGGCAAAAAACACACCATAAAACGCGACCTAAAAGATGCTTCATCAAGCGCCCAATAACAGCTTCCAAAGCAGCGTGTAAAAACCTCTTCGTGTGTGAACAAGCGCTGTTTTTACATAGGAATCAATTGAAAATGAACTGGAGGCGTTTTTGGGATTCTGTTTTGGGAGCAAAAAACACACTCCAAATAAACCGCTTTTGAACCAGCGTCAACTTCAGCCGTGTGAAATGCCAGACCCTAAGGGTAAAAATTAACATGGTGATATACAGCGGGGGGAAAACCCTCATCTGAAAAGCGCCTCAATGCAGGATCTGATCAGGTTTCTTGCTTGAGGATTTGCAGCTCTGTTTAATTTCTGTAAAACCCATGCAATTTTTTTCCAGCACAAAAAACAGCACCCAAAAACTCGTGGCTGAGTTTGAGCTCTCCATTAATCCAATGGGGGATTTTGCAGTGTGAAAAAGCTTTAAGATTTGGCCACAAGTCAGTCTTTTCAGGCAAAACCAGGGTCCAAAGAAGCGCGTTAAAATCGTGCGCGGGTTAAACCTCAAGTGTGTGAATATGATGTTGTTTTACATAGGAAATCAATGGAAAATGTACTGGAGGCTTTTGTGCACAATGTTCTCACTCCGAAACACTCCGAAAAACAGGCATCTAAAATCTAGCACGTGTGAAACTTACCCTTGCATGATGCCAAATTTATATAGTTACACTTTATCTGACTTTTTTTTTTTTTTTTACAAGTCACTACATTGTGACAGCTATAACGTTTTCCTATCTTTTCGTTGAGGAGTCTGTTTTCCTGCAGGATCAGCTGTAGCTTTTATTGGTAACACTTTGGGGAACGTTCAGTTTTTTTTTCTATCATTTATTATTCCCTTTTTTTGGAGCCGAAAAACAGCAATTATGTCATTGAGAGTTTATGTACATGGGGGCAGAGTGACCTTAGGTGGTCGCAAGTTTCTGCCACTAGGTGGAATACAGCGGGATCCAATAGCACAAGCAATGAAGTAATTTCATGAAGACATTTTCTTAAAATGTACAATATTTACCAAGATCCTCTTAAAAACATATTAAGATCGAAGATAAACGCATTTCAGTTTACGCGTTTCGAGCCACGCTGCGGGCTCTCAATCGTAACTAAAGAGAATGCGGACGGAACTCCTATATGTAGCTAGAAACAAACAGATGTAACCCCATGTATACCACAGTGATCATCCCAGCAGGATACAAAATGAATTTATGACATTTACGGCATAGAAAGAAGAATTTCATGCATCTATACCTACAAAATGAAGAGAAGAAAAAAAAATTTTTTTTCCAAAAGACAAATATCTTTCAGTAAACATGTGACAGATCCATTTTAGGGTTTGTTCACACAGTGTCTTTCATGATGTATTTCGGGGTGTAGTTGCACTGCAATACGCCCCAAAATACGTCCGGTCACTAACTCATAGAGAGCTATGCTATTATCCTCCATCTTCCCTGATGTGTGTTAAAGGGGTTGTCTCACTACAAGGATTGATTTTTATGTTAAAGATCTTGCAAAAACAAGTCACTCTGCAAATATGTTCCATTTAACAGTGTCTCTACTATTTGAGATATCCCCTCTTGTATGGGTGATCAGATCCTCACGTCA
This sequence comes from Phyllomedusa bahiana, assembly GCA_025379985.1. Lineage (NCBI taxonomy): Eukaryota > Metazoa > Chordata > Amphibia > Anura > Hylidae > Phyllomedusa > Phyllomedusa bahiana. The sequence goes on along the minus strand of JAODAL010041420.1, from coordinate 22,182 downwards.
TTTATAGCTAACAGCCTGTTCAATCTCTCACGATAGGCTGCCAGCACTGGTTGCTATAGCTAACAGACTGTTCAATTCTCTCACGATAGGCTGCTGCACTGGTTGCCTATAGCTTACAGACAGTTCTTCTCTCAACGATAGGGCTGGCCAGCACTGGTTGCATAGCTACAGACCTGTTCAATCTCTCCTGATAGGGCTGCCAGCATGGTTGCTATAGCTTACAGGGAACCTGTTCAATCTCTCCTGATAGGCTGCCTGCACTGGTTGCTAATAGCTCAGACCTGGCTTCTACTGAAGCCTAGTGGAAACCAGTAAACACGCCCCTGAATTCAAAATGAACCAAGAAAACAGGACTGAGGTAAGAAGAATCAATGTAGTGAGACAACCCCTTTAAGGTCATAGCTATAGTGAAGGTTGGAGCTGGGAGCATGCAGAATATTCCGCCTGGTTTTCGGTCAGTAAGTGTGCAAATTAAATGGATTATGGAGGGGCGAGGGGTGGGGGGCGAATCCACAAACTGCGGACAAAAACGTCCCCTAAAACCACTGAAAAGACTATAATGCAAACCTCCTCAAGGTGTTTTTACGGAGCGGTATAAATGATATTATCAATTTGTTTTTATGGCCAGTACTATAAGGGTATGTTCACATGGCGTAATTGCGCAATTCTCCGGGTGTTTTGGGAGTCACACTGATAAGCAAATACTCCCGAAGCACTCGGGTGCAGCGTAATAGCTGCAAATAATTGACATGTCACTTATCTCCCCACGCGTACAATACGATCGGATTGTATATGCATGGGGGGACGAAGGGTAAGTCATACTTCTCTATGAGAGCTATGGATTACCGTAATTGTGGCGCGCATTTCAACCGCGTATAACACGCAATACACTGCGAAATGTGCGCCAAAATAAGCCGTGTGAACAGACCCTAAGGGTAAATTCACACGGCTGATATCAGAGGGAAAACCTCAGCTGAAAAGCGCCTCAATGCAGGATCTGATCAGGTTTCTTGCTTGAGGATTTGCAGCTGTTTTTCTTTTCTGTACACCATCCAAATTAATAGCCCAGGGCAAAAAAACTAACACAAAAACCGCGCGGATGGTTTGAGGCTTACCATTAGTCCTATGGGATTTTCAGCAATTGAAAAAACGCATCAGAATTGACATGTCTTCTTTTTCAGCGCCCAAAACAGGGTCCAAAGAAGGGCGTAAAACGCGTGGGTAAACCTCGTCGTGTGTGAACTATGATGCTGTTTTATATAGGAATCAATAAAAAGGAACTGGAGGCTTTTTGACAATGTTCTCAGAGTGGAAACTCTCCGAAAACAGCGTCAAAATCAGCCGTGTGAACTTACCTCTGTGGTGAGCCACAATTTATATAGTTACCACTTTTTTTTTTTTTTTTTTTACAATTCACAACATTGTAACATCTAAAACGTTTTAATTTATTTTCGTTGAGGCGTCCGTTTTCCTGCAGGATCAGCTGTAGCTTTTATTGGTAACACTTTGGGGAACATTCAGTTTTTTCTTTTCTATCAGATTTTATTCCCTTTTTTTTGGGGAAAAAAAACAGAAATTTTTGTCATGGAGTTTTAAAAATTTATGGCGAGCGACCCAAAGGCGGTCGGTTTTTTGCCTAGGGGGAAATCAGCGGAACCAATAGCACAAGCGATGAAGTCATTTTTGGTAAAGAAATTTTTTTAAAGGGCATGTTCACCCCTTCAAACGCGGAATATTTCACCCTGATTTTGGCACTGTACTGCCAATACGGGGCGAGATCTCCCTGTCGTTACGGTAATCCACACTCTCATAAGAACTATGGATTCGTTCCAGAGAAGGACTGTCAATTATTCCCGGGCAAATCGCGCCGAGAAAAATTAAAGTCTATGGGGCCAGCGGCTGCCGCCCCCCCCCCATCCCCCCCCGACACACGGCGCAATTGCGGGCAAAATTTTCCCGAAATTTTTGGGGCCCTTTGAAACATAGCCTAAGACGCACATTATTTACTGAGCTCCTCTTAAAAACATATTAAGATCAAAGATAAATGCATTTCAGTTTACGCGTTTCGAGACACGCTGCGGGCTCTTAATTGTAACTCAACAAAATGTGCACGGAACTCCCTTATGTAGCTAGAAACAAACAGATGTAACCCCATGTATACCACAGGGATCATCCCAACAGGATACAAAATGAATTTATGGCATTTACTGCCATTACATCTATGCCTGCAAAATGGAGAGAAGAAAAAAAAAAAAAAACATTTTTTCAAAAGACAAGTGCCTTTCAGTAACATGTGACAGATCCATTTTAGGGTTTGTTCACACGGTGTCTTTCATGATGTATTTCGGGGTGTATTTGCACTGCAATAAACCCCCCAAAATTTAGTCCGGGTCACAAAATCAAAAGGAGCTAGAATTAACCCCCCGTCTTCCTGTTTTTTTTTGTTCAAAACTGCTTAAGGGGGTTGTCCCCACTACAAGGATTTTTTGCTTTTTATTTAAAAAAACTTGAAAAAAACAAGTAAATTTTGCAATTATGTCCTTTAACATGCCCAAACCTTTTCCCAAAGATACCCCCTCTTGTAGGGTGCTTTCAGCCCCCTCAGGTCGCTTTAGTACAAATGTTTGATCCCCCTCTGATAGGCTGCCCGGTGGGAAAAGGAGAGAGGGGGGGCCCCCCATTCCCCTTTCCAAATTATCCCCGGCGGGGTAAACGCCAGGTAGAAGGGGACCCTGTCATTTTAAAGGGGGGGTTCTAAACTACAATGATTCATCTTACCTCATTTTTGTTTTTTTGGTTTAAATTTTGCATTCAGGGGCGTGAAAAACGGGCTTTACTGGGCTCCCAGTAAACCCAGATCTTTTAGCAAGCAACCGCCCCGGGCCCGCCTATAAGGAGAGTTTGAACAGGTCTGTTGTTTTTAGAAACCAGAAACTGGCAGCCTTTCGGGATAGATTAAAACAGGTCTTTTTAGCTATAGAAAACCAGTGTGAAAAGCCTATCAGGAGAGATCAGACAGGTTGTAGCTATAGTGACCTGAGGAGCGGATGCGGGCCCATCCCAAGAGGGGATTTTCTAGGAATAGGTAGGTCACTTTTAAAAGGACAAAATTGAAAAGGGGACTTTTTTTTTGAAAGTTTTTTAACATAGAAAGCCAATCCGGGGAAATTCCCATTTTTTTTTGTACTTGTGAATTTTCCCAAAAGGAATTTGACCCCCTTTCATAGGGGCTGTCCCAAATTGTTTAAAAGGGCAGAGTAACCCTTTGTAAAAGGGGAAACTTTGGATTTTTGCAGAAAGTAAAAAAAATGTTTTTAAAAAACTCTTTTCCCCTTTTTTTCTGGCTTTGGGGGCAAATATAAATTTTTTTTGGTTTCCTAATTGCCCAAAAAAGGGGAAAGTTTTTTCCTGATTTCATGTTTTTAGTGAAAAAAAAATGCAGAGGGGGTTTTTTATAAAATTGTGGATGGAAACTTTGGTTTCACTGAAAGTCCACATTTTGGGAATTTCCGGGCCCCTTACGGCTGCCAAGAAATTTTAAAGGGAGTTGTCCCCCCTTTCAGATTTCAGAAAATTGCATGAAGGGTTTCAGCTGACAAATTTTGCATAAGCTCCATGTTTGTAAGCTCTTTTCCATGTTTTTGCTTTCAGTGCTAAAAAATTCAGATTAGCTTCTAAAATTCCCTTAACAGGACTTCTTATTTTGATCCCCAAAACAAAACCCTAATTACAGTTCTTTTTTATTTTACAAAAAATTCAAGCTTTTTTTGGCTGAGCAGCACGGGAACACTCCCATAAACCTGTGTGAGGGACTAAATCACTCCCTATCTCTAAAACAAAAGCTAGGGGGAGAATTGTTTAAAGGCCCATTTAAACTGGGGGAAATGAAATAGCCGGGGAAAGGTCATAAATTAACTTTGTATTTCCTTAGGGAAACAGAGGAACAAACCCTTTTAATTTTTGGGAAAAAATGTCTTTTTTTTGTTTTCCCCTACAATTTGAAAGCTAGCTTTGTAGCGGGGAAAACCCCTTTTTTAAATAAATTGGATTGCTTTTTTAAAGTTTTTAAAAATTTTGCAAATTGACAAAAAGGCGCATCACTCCCAATAACGCGGGGTCTCCTAGAAAAAACCTAAAACCCATTGGGGCCAAAGAAGGATCGATTTTTAAAAAAAGGCAAAACAGTATTAACAAATGATACCGACTATTTTAACCCGGGGATTTTTTGTTTGTATTGTAATGTAATTCTGTTTGTCCCTCCTCGGGAATTCCATACATTGATTTAAACACAATACTTTTAAAACCCTTTGCGCTGTCCGGGAATAGACTCCGCAGTACTTTCCACTGAACTTTGGAACTTCACCCCCAAATTTAAATAAAAACTGATGTTTAGATACATGTGATCTGTATCCCGGATGCTCCGCTATATAAACCCTTTTTCCGGGTCGGATCTAAAAAGGGTCTGGGGCGTGAGCCAAGCCCAAAGAGAAACCCAAAGTAAATTTCTTTCATGACAGGAGAAAGGCCCTCCCTGGGTTTCCTACCCCCGAAACCCCTACAGAAAAAGAGCGGGAGGACAGAGACCTGCCAAAAACTTTAGAATTCTGTCATCCAGTAATCCAGAAAAAAAATTGGGTAATCTGGCATTTTACCAAAGGCCCCCGCGGGCCCGGGTTTGGCTGTAATGCAGACCCTTTTTACAGTCGTTTAAAAGTTATGTATTTTAATTTCCCTTTAAACCACCATCAACGGGACCTGATGGGCCCATTATCAGGAAAATTCCCGTTTTTTGGAATTTTTACTTAAAATCACTTGTAGGAGTAGAAAGCAAACCCTAAGGCTATGTTCCAACACGGCTTAAATTTTGAGCCGTTAAAAAACGGACGAAAATACGATCGTTTTAAAAATTTAAATCCCCTGTCACTTAATTTAGGCGGGATTTCGCAAAAGTAAATTTAAACCCAAGTAAAAAATGGGGAAAGTATTTAACGATGCGAAAAACGCGGCACACCCTTTTTGACCCATATTTGAAACTAAATTTTGGACGTTTTTGGGGTGATTTAAGTCCGCCAAAAACGTCCCGAAAAACGTTTTCAAATAATGAACAATTAGATTTCATTATTCCAAAGGGAAAAAACGCCCGTCATCCACGGAAAGTATTTTGTGAGTATTTGCGGGGCGTAAAAACGTCCCCTAAATTTTTTTGTTTAAAAATAAAATCCCCTGTCCCCCTTTTTTGAGGGGGTATTTTGCAAAAATAAAATGGGGGCCATAGTAAAAAATGGGGGTTTATTTTTCGACGTGAAAAAAACCTGGCCCCAAATTTTTTGACATGTATTTGAAAACGTAATTTTGGGCCCTGTTTTGGACGAAAAACTCTGTAAAAAAACGCCCCGAAATTTAAACCGTTTTGGGAAAAAAAGGCCTAAGAAGTTGTTTTCCTACTAGAACTTTTCCGGGACAGAAGTGTCCTCGTTGCTTTTCTTCCCCCGTCTGTTAATCTCTTGGGAAATTCCAATTATTTTAAACTAGATTTTGGGAGCGCCCCGGGTTTTTCAGAAATTTCCGGGTTTTTAACCCTAGGACTTTCCCCAGGTCTCCGGATATGGGCCCGTTTTTTTGTAAATTCCCGGCAGTCCCCTGGGTTTCCAAAGGGATCGGGGGCTGATTGTTTTTAAAATTTAATTTGTATTTTTAAGTTTGGAAAAGGTAGATTTAAAAAATAAAACTCCAGAACCAAAAAGGTTTTTTTTAGTTTTTTATGGGGCCAGGGGAAAGGGTTTTTTTTAAAAAATTGGGTTTTCCCGTCCCGTGCCCCTGTTAAAGAAGATTTTCCCCTCATTTTTCCCCCCATGTTTTCTGGGTGTTGGGATGAATGGGAAAATTGGTTGCCTTCCCCAGCTACCCATCTGCCGCAGGTTTCCCAAATGCCCGCATGTCCCCCAAGTCTTGTTTTTTAACTTGGGGGCGATGTAAGTCAGAAACCGGTGTTTTTTCGGGTCTTCTTGTTCCGGAAATTTTTTTAAATTTAGCTCTCCAAACTGGGTGGGAAACTACAACCCCTTCATGCAATTTTTTTATAATTTTAAAATTTTAGTGGGGATGAAGGGGGGATGTAGTTTCCCCCAAAAAGCTGTAGAGCCCGGGGCGTTTGCAAAAGCCCTGTGGGGAAAACAAAACCCCAGGTAGACTTGCACTGTTTTTCCCAATTACATCTGTCCCCTAGTTTCAAAAGGGGATTATGGGGAAATTTTTTGGGAATTGTAGTTCCATGTTCCACAGCAGGTTTGTAGCCGTTTGGAAAGACCTCCGCATGCCCACAACAGCACATGAGGTAAAAAGGGGGTGAAAAACTTTCAGAACCCCCCCCCCATAAGATTAAACCATAGTGGGGAATTTTTTTTTTAAAGTTTCCCCATTATTTTGTTCCTTTGGGTTTTTTTTCCCGGTAAATATTGAATTAAAATTTAAAAATTTGGGTTTTAAAATTTTCTAGTTCCTAAATTTCCATAGGATGTCCCCATTTGGGCACTTGCAACAAAAAATCAACCAAGGGCTGGAAGCGTATAGGGCACAACCCCTAATGAAAAGGTAACCGGGCCCGTTTGGGCAGTTTAAAACCTACATTTTTCCAGGAGGAACAACAGAGGAAAAGACACCCGAATTTTTAGAAAAAACCCACCTGAAAAAAAGTCAGAAGGAAAACCCCCCAAAAATGGTGGGGGGGTTTTTTTTGTGTTTCCCGGGGGAAAAAAACCCTTTGGGCCCGGGGGGCCCGGGCCCCGCCCCTGCGGGGGGACACCCGGGGGGGTTTCCAAAGGCTGCAGATCCTCCCAAAAATTCCCGCTCTCAGACTTGAAATTTTTATGAGGGTTCAGATTGTTCTTACTGGAATGGGGGGGAAAAAAGTCTAAAAACTCAAAGAAAATAAAAGGACGTTCCGATGTTTTTCATTCACATCTTTCTATTGGACGTCAACCGGTCTTAATAGGAGTAATAGAGGCGTATAAGGGGTCCGCTGTCAAAAAAGTCGCCTTAAAGGGGGTCTCCAAAAGAAGAATCGATTGAAAGGGATTGGGTCGCTAAGAGGAGGCGGAGCCAGAAGTGTTGGCCATCTGGTTACCGAGGTAACCGTACCACACCTGTACCTTCTCTGGGGCTCAAGATGCAGCCGCTACCCGTTCACTTCACTTTTCGTACAGGCTTTCATTGGTCTCCAATTTCAAGATCTCTGCTTGGTGTCAGTGAATAGAACCATGTAGAGGATTACCTAAACCGGATACAATCATAGGAAGCCCTTAGCAGGGATAAGTACTGGGTCCGTGTAGATATTTAGCCTCTGGCTATGAAACATAGTGTCTGTATTCACTGACAGTCAGCAGAGATCTTAAAAAGGGCAAGAAACCGGAATCCAAAATACACCTCGGCGCTCATCATTACTTCTCAACTGAAAGGCTGGGATGGTATCATGATAAGAAAACGTGGGCAAAAAAACCTGCGACCGACCCTACTGCAGTACCGCATCTGACCAGACGATGAATGGGGGCAGTGTTCTGGGTCACTACACTGTGTCTGGACAGGGACGGTGCTGTACCAGTATCGGCACTGCGGACGGTCATCTGGGCTTTGTTTCACTCGAGTTCGACCCGTTTTCATCAATACAGAAAACATTTTCATAGAAACAGCAGAAAAAATGGGAACTCGACCCTCCCCCAGCGGCCATAGTGTGGCCAAAAAAGAGGGGACGCTACTCCTTTAAGAAAGCAACATAGTAAGGAATTACTATTCATGCACTGGTGTCACGTGACCTCGTGATGTCATCCCTCCTCGGAGCCCATAGAATAGGTCAGTAGGGGGGGGGGGGGGGTTTACACCTTTAAAACTTCCCATGAATCCTTGCTGAATAAATCTGCATAATTATAATCAATGCATATGTATAGAAGCAGCGTCCTACAAGCAGTCAGGAGTGTCCCTCACCTCCCGGGCAGTCCTCCGGCCGCGCACACCGACAATCCTGCTCCCTGGAGTCGGCTCATCAGGCAGACCCGGCAGCTGTGGACGTCAACACTAGAGCGAGGCTCCCCCGATCACGTGATACTCCTCCCCTGCGCGGAGCATGTCGGGAGCTGTAGTCCTAGCTATAGAATAGGCAGGGTACAGAATGCTAAGCGGCTACGGGGTGCGCCACAGACCAATCTACTAATAAAAGCGAAGTTCATAGTCACAAAGGAGAAGTGTTCTTTTTGCACTACTTGGTTTGGAACTGGGAGCCCCAGCCTTACAGTGTTTCCTCACCCAGTTCATGAACTGTAATTGGGGAAGTCACTGCATGGGCTTACTGAATATCACATGTCCAAGGCAATTTTGGGAAACAGTGACCCGTTAACTCCCTAATGACAGCGAATGTGTTGACATAAAATAAATTATTGCTTTACTCTTGTTTTTTGTTAAACACATTTTAAAGAATTTTCTTTTTTTTAATTTCCCAAATCACTACCATATCAATATTTATTTATTTATTTTAAATCCTGCAGTACTCCATACCTCCCAAGTGTCCCTATTTTGGAGGGATAGTCCCCATTTTTAATCCTTGTCCCTCTTAGCTCTTTAAATGTCCCTCTTTTTCATTTGGGAAATAGATTTAATGTCAATAAACTGACTCTCTTGCTTTAAAAAGTATCTGATTGCTTCCTCGCTGTATATTAGATAACGACTTGCTTAATATTTCATCATGTCTCCCTTTTTTGGTATCTAAAAAGTTTGCATGTATGTGTTTGGATGTGGTTAGAGGTGTGTCTTGGTGTGATGTCATGTGTTTGGGCGTGGCTAGAGGCGTGACCTGATGTGTCCCTCTTTGCAATCTCTAAAGGCATGTTCACACGGCTTAAAATGGGCCGTATTTCGGTCCGTAATTACGCGCCGAAGTGCGCCAAGTGCGGGCCAAGAACGGCCCATTCATTACGGTAATTCACAGTTCTCATAGAGAACTATGGATTAATGTCTCCTCTCCCCGCCCGGCGAAGCCGCCGGGCGGGGAGATAATTGACATGTCACTTTCTAGCGGCGTATACGCGCCGCTAGCAGTGATTGTCTATTGGCCGGCGAAGTGCCGGCCCCCCACTCACTCCCTGCTCCTGCCCCGCCCCCGTCCACACGGCGTAATTGCGGGGGCGTAATTACGCCCTGCAAATACACCGTGTGAACATAGCCTAAAAGTTGGCAGGGTTTGAGTTCTCACTTTGGCTACTAGATCTAATATTAGTATTACTGTCATGTCCCATGACTTCATGGTTCATAATCAGTATTGTAATTTCTATTACTGCTTTGTATTATTCCTGTTTGTCCCTCTCGTCTTCCTGTATGTGTGCTCTGAGGTTTTCAGCTCCTCCCTCCTTCTAGCATTCTCCATCTTTCTGTCTCACTGAAGCACTGTATCCTCATTCTCTGCACCAACTCTGTGTCGTTATCATCTTTTCACCTACTACGTTGGTGTAAAGTACAAGTTTCGGTCTGGAATCAACTCCTATTGGGTCGTCATACACGCCGGCGCAGTCGAGTTGATCACTGTCTGACAAGACTAAGTTCACAGTTCAATACAGACTTCCATTACCTCATGGGCCGGATGAACGTCACACTTGCTGTCAGCATATTCAAGTCAGAATAATTACACTTCCTGTTGTGTAGCGAGAGATTTTCAGCAGTCTCATCATTTTCAGTACAGGCAGGGTTACACTGAAAGGTGACACCAATGTGAATAGATAACACAGGATCCACTGGTCACAATAGAAGATGTCACAGCTCCCCCTCCCTGCACACTTACTGCTTTCCAGGTCACAGAGACTAGAAAACTCTCCTATAGAAGTCAATGGGTCTGTTCCTGTTCATAGGCTCCTATGTCCATGAAGCTGCTGTAAAGCATCTCTCTAAATGCTGTTAAAAAACAGCTCAGGCAACATGGACTCCCACCCCCACCTCCAAAACCAATAATCCTATACATACAGTTGTAAAAAATCATTTTCAACCAAAAAATAAAAATGGCCTAGAAGACAAGACTAGGTATCAGTATCTGGTACAAAACAAAGAGTGCTTCCCTTTAACACTTTAAGCAGAAGACATGGAAAGGCCTTAAAGGGGAATTGTCAAGAAGTGCCTTATCTGCTAAGGCTATGTTCACACGGCTAAAAATTGGACATATTTTAGCCCGTAATTACGCGCTGGAGTGCGCAAATTATGGCTGGAATACGTCCCAGTTATTCTGGTAATCCACAGTTCTCATAGAGAACTATGGATTATGTCTCCTCTCCCTGCTCGGCGAATCCGCTGGGCGGGGAGATAAGTGACATGTGAAATACTGTAACGGATGTGGTAGTGGATCCTCTGGACCACCGCAAGCGATGGCAACAACCGCGCCAGGGAGCGGAGTCTAAGTAGCCCCCGGTTTTCACTAGAGCCCGCCGCAAAGCGGGATGGACTTGCGGCGGCGGGATTCTACCACGTCGCTACCCCTTGACGCGGCGGGCTTGCGGTGGCGGCCGAGGTGCAGCGAGGTACAGAATCGTAATCCAAGAATCATAGTCGTGGGCAGGCTGGAAGGTCTGGGCTGGCGGCAATGGTTCGTGGTCGTGGACAGGCAGGAAAGTCAGGGCAGGCGGCAGAGGTTCGGAGTCGAAAAACGTAGCAAGAGGTCTGGTACACGGTAAGGCAAGAATACACTTAAGGAACGCTTTTTCTAGGGCACGAGGCAACAGATCCAGCAAGGAGTGATTGTGGAGCGAAACCTTAAATAGGGGAAGCGCCCGGCAATTAGCCAATTACCGAGGTGCCGGCCGCCCACTCCCGCCCCCGCCCCCGGCCACACGGCATAATTGCGGGGCGTAATTACGCCCTGCATTTAAGCCGTGTGAACCTAGCCAAAGATGCAAAAGTAAACAAAGCGCACTGAGCTGAGAGAGAGAGAGAGACTGCCAGAGCACAGAGCCATGCATAAGGGATCGTGTGCAATGTTCACTCAGATAATCACACTACAACTAGTGGATTCTGTATACAAAAGACAACATAGGTCTCCCCAGCCCCTTGAAAGCTTCTTCATGCTCCCTTTCATCAGATAAGAAGTGTGTTCTGCTCAAGCCCCCGCCAGTAGGTATCTAATGCAAGCTTTTAAGTAACTAAGGGCAGGTAAGGCAGCGTGTAGTTCTCTCAGGCTGCAATTTTTGTAATCACATATATTTAGAAAAGTGATTAAATACCCATTTTGGAGGATCCCACGTCAACATTACATCGTGGAAAAACCCCTTTAATGATCAGATACATTGTTTTGCTTTATGCCTCCTTGCAACTTTTGAAAAAAAATTTTAAAAAAATTTCAGTGAAACTTCTTTGGTTCATATGGGAGAAGCTGTATTTTTTAACATAGTGTTTTTCATGTATTTCTTGTTTTTGCCTAATTGCTTCTTACAAGTTAAGTTGTTTAATACACAGCTGAACAGGCGGCCCATATACTGTAGAATTAGTAGAGGTGCACTGACATCACTCTGCTCCAGGGCCCCATACACAGAAGGGTTAGCAGAGGTGCAGTGACATCCGTCTGCTCCGGGGCCCCATACACAGAAGGGTTAGCAGAGGTGCAGTGACATCCATCTGCTCCGAACCCCATACACAGTAGAATTAGTAGAGGTGCAGTGACATATGTCTGCTCTGGGCCCCATACACAGTAGGGTTAGCAGAGGTGCAGTGACATCCGTATGCTCCGGGGACCCCATACACAGTAGGGTTAGTAGAGGTGCACTGACATCCCTCTGCTCCGGGGCCCCATACACAGTAGGGTTAGCAGAGGTGCAGTGACATCCGTCTGCTCCGGGGCCCCATACACAGAAGGGTTAGCAGAGGTGCAGTGACATCCATCTGCTCCGAACCCCATACACAGTAGAATTAGTAGAGGTGCAGTGAAATCTGTCTGCTCTGGGCCCCATACACAGTAGGGTTAGCAGAGGTGCAGTGACATCCGTATGCTCCGGGGACCCCATACACAGTAGGGTTAGTAGAGGTGCACTGACATCCCTCTGCTCCGGGGCCCCATAAACAGTAGGGTTAGCAGAGGTGCAGTGACATCCCTCTGCTCCGGGGCTCCATACACAGTAGAATTAGTAGAGGTGCAGTGACATCTGTCTGCTCCGGGCCCCAAACAGTGTAGGGTTAGCAGAGGTGCAGCGACATCCGTCTGCTCCGGGGCCCTATATACAGTAGGGTTAGCAGAAGTGCAGTGACATCCGTCTCCTCCAGGGCCCCCCATACACAGTAGGGTTAGCAGAGGTGCAGTGACATCTGTCTGCTCCAGGTTCCCATACACAGTAGAATTAGTAGAGGTGCAGTGACATCTGTCTGCTCCGGGGCCCCATACACAGTAGGGTTAGCAGAGGTGCAGTGACATCCGTCTGCTCCGGGGCCCCAAACACGTCTGGTCTCCATAGGTCGCTTTGGCAGTGAGCTTCTTAACTGTAGTGTGTCCTCCACCCTTGTGCACCTTCATAGCCAATGACAAGTGCTGCTCCACAGTTTCCACATCTCTTATTCACAATGGCACCATTTCTACACTCACAATTCACTTTCACCACAGCAGCTGCTAACAGACAGCAGCGTCAGAAATACCAACACCCTGCGCCCAAAAGCCAACAATCATCCCTTTCTGCAACTCTGATAATTCTCCCTTTTTACCCATAAAAGCAACAAGGGATATGCCTATCCAATATCTTACATACCCACCAAGCCAGCGCACCACACACAACTTCCTTCATGAGCTACGTGCTGCTGACGTCAAAAGTAGAAAGTGGTCATAATAATGTGACTTGACTGCACATGGTTGCATTTCTTTTTGTAGACTTTATTATGGGGAAAATTGTGTGTTTTGTATACTTATGTTTGGCTGATATAAAGATGTTTTAGCCTGAACTGAATTCAGATGAATAATCAACATATTCAGCAGAATTTTGTACATACAAGGTCCATTGTACATTGTTTGTTCATGGAATAGAAATCAGTAGCCGGGATATAAAACTGAATAGACATAAAGCCACACACATCTGAGGTCCGCGTCTTCAGAGTCTTTCCCAGAGTTAATCATTTTTGCCAGTGCAGAGAAGTAACAGGAAGCTGAACGGGATCAGCAGGCGGCTATTCAGCTTCCTGTAAGAAAAGAGACTGGAACCTGGAGAGGCTAGCTCAAATAGATACCAGACTACTCCATTACCACATTAGACCACCAGTGATATTTACATAAGCCCTTTACTGCTCTAGGCCACCAGGGATGAGGACATAAAACCCTTAGTACCCTAGGACCCCTGGGATAATGACATAAACCCCTATTACCATAGACTACCAGGGTTGCTTATATAAACCTGTTACTTTCAGAGACCACCAGGCATACTGACAAACTGCTTACTGCCTTGTACCACTTGAAATGCTGATGCAAACTGCTTACTACCCTAGACCACCAGGGATACTGGCATACCCTCCTTACTGGTGTAAACCTCCACAGATACTGACACATTGCTTACTGCCTTGTACCACCTGGGATGCTGACATGCACCCTTTACTGCCCTAGACCACCAGGGATACTGGCATACCCTCCTTACTGGTGTAAACCTCCAAGGATACTGACACATTGCTTACTGCCTTGTACCACCTGGGATGACATGCACCCTTTACTGCCCTAGACCACCAGGGATTCTAACATAAACCCCTTTTGCACACAGACATATACTGACATAAACCTCTTACTGCCCTAGCCCCCCAGGGACACTGCCATATATTCCTTACTGCCTTAGACCAACAGGGATATCAGCCGTAGTCCTAGACTACAAGAGATGCTGTCATAATCCCCTTACTACACTTGATTTCAAGGGACACTACCATCAAAATTTTGGATGGACAAGCAGTATATGACTACACTATGGGTTTTATAGATAAATTGGGTTGTAGTTTTTGTATATAATTTTTTAACGGTCTCCTATGTACATGGCTTCCTGGCTTATGTCTTTTAGAGTTCTCCTCTGTGAGCTCTGATATCGACAGTAAGACGGCTGATTGACGCTGTAGTTGCGGGACGGATTTCGCCTGCAATTACGGCGTGTGTACGGGGGCGGCAGCCCGCCGGCCCCATAGACTTTCATTATCCACGGCGCGTATCCCGCCAGGATAATGTGCATGTCACTTTTTTCCCGCTCGCCGTATTTCACGAGCGGGGAGAAGAGACGGAATCTGTAGTTCTCTATGAGAACTGTGGATTACCGTAATGACTGGGACGGATTTCAGCCGTATTTGCGCGCAGTACGGCGCGCAATACGGACTGAAATCCGTCCCAAAATCAGCCGTGTGAACATGGCCTAAGAGGATTGCTTGACTGTTCTTCTTCCAGGACGGCTACGGTTTGGGAAGTGTAAGTATTATCAGCAGCACCTGAAAAGTATGAAGAAACCCTCTCCCCAGTATAGAAAAATTACTTCATATTCCTTTCATGTATTGCTCTTGTGGGCTAGTCTAATCTGATCTATAACCTTCCAGACAACAATAGATCAATCATTAGGTCATTACCTACTATTTGTAATGAGACTGCATAGCGATAACCGTATCTCATCTTGTATCCAGACTAGAGGCGGCCAACAAGACTAGAGTCTCCGCTCAATTTTTTCAAATAAATTTATCTTTTCCTCTAATATTGTAATCACTTATATATATTATCATTATAATCAAACATAGAAAGCTTCATTCAAATCAAGCAATTTCTGTATTTTGTTCTGGCTGCTGTATAGAGGACCCTCAAATGTTCTATTGTCACACAGTGTCTTTGGGTGTTATATCATCGTACTTCTATTACGCTCTGAGCCGGCTCCTATAGACATTCACTTTCCTGGGTGTGTAAGTGCCGGGAAGAAGTGACATGTCCCTTCTTTCTCCCGGCACGTAATACGTGTTGGAGAAATCAGCAGGTAATCATAGCTCTCATTGAGGACTGTATTTGCGAGGGTAATTAGGGCATATTGCAGCACAATTATGCGCTGTATTATGCCACGCAAAGATGGCGTGTGAACATACCCTTACATACAACATTTACTGCTGTGTACCCATGCAGCGGTCATGGCACTACTTTTGGCCTGACCGCTATACTGCTATACTGTGCCCGGACAAATCCAAAACAAGTATGCCCCATTGCCATAAACTCCTTTGTATATTGTTGTTATTAGTAATATCAGTCACTATACGGTGGTGTTATATGGCGGTATTACTTGGTCCTTGCAAGGGGCGTAGCTATAGGGGGTGCAGAGATAGCAGTCGCTACCAGCCCCTGCAGCCTGAGGGGGCCCAAAAGCCCTTCTGCCACATAAGGAGACATATGGTAGCTGGGGAGCCCATTTTACTTTTTGCACTAGGACCCAGGAGCTTAAAGTTATGCCTCTGGTCCTTGCACTTCGTTGTTTTTGATTTGGCTTGATATAGTGGTTTGGTCAGTAACATTATGGAAGTGTAAGTCAGTCACTATATATATAGTGGTGACATGTGGTGATGACGTGGCGGTAATTTTTGACTCTTGCATACAACCCACAGAATAAAGATAACATGTCAATTAAACTGTACAGTGTAAGCTCCAAAAACTAACAAAACCACAAAAAAATGGTGCAATTGCATGCTTTTCCCCATTCACCCAACAAAGAGTTAATTTATTAGGAGAGGAGGGCAGACTGTTTCACTGAATGTCGCCCTAAAATTTCTGATGGTAGCCCATCAGCGAACACTAGGGGAACTTCTATAAACCCCTTACTGCCCTAGACCACCAATGATCCTGATATTTACTAGTACCTGCCATAGACCATTAGGAATTCTAACATTAACCCTTTCCCTCCCTGCACCGAGTTATCAGGTCATAAGGTCTTCCCATGACACCACGGCCTCCAAGCTCCCACCTTATTTCTATGCAGCCAGGTAGAAGAGGTGACACCTTCCATCATATAAGGCCTGACTGTATAGTATAGATTCTGATAGTGGAAAGGTGACATGAGCTCCAGTAACACTTCTACATTATGTAAGAGGCAAACACATTTCTAATCATTACCACCGATTCATAGTGAATTACATCTGCCAGCTCAATACCAACAATAACCACTTGGTGGTGCTACAAGACCTTCCATTCTCAACACGGTGGTTCCCCCAACATACAATACAGATTGGTTTCAGGACGACCATTGTATATTGAGACTGTAACTCTATGGAAAACTGCTAATTGGTTCTAAAGGCCCAAAATATCACCCAACATAGTGCAACATGGAGAAGAAAGAAACTGAAGCAGAGACTAATCCAGATACAGAGCGTCCTTCTATATAAGATCAGAAAGAGCTGCTGGAAATCACTTTCTATGATGAGGACGGGAGCTTCTCAGGGTCATGGACTTTACACACAATGTTCCAGAAAAGAAGAAAATGGAGCCCTCACCTGGTGCCCAAAGGAGCCACTTATCCTGGCACATATAAGAGCAGTACAGGACATGTAATACCGCACTGTACTATACAGAGGCTCTATAGACAAACAATCAATGCATGCACTGCAATAATACATTTAAGAGTAGTACAGGACATGTAGTATCGCACTGTACTGTAGAAAGGCGCCACTAGACTACCAATCACTGCATGCATCTCAATAATACATGTAAGAGCAGTACAGGACATGTAGTACCGCACTGTACTGTAGAGAGGTGCTATAGACCGCCAATCGCTGCATGCAGGTCACTAACACATGGAAGAGCAGTACAGGATATGTAGTAACGCACTGTACTATAGAGAGGCTATACTAGACCACTAATCACTGCATGCACTGCACTAATACATGTAAGAGCAGTACAGGACATGTAGTACCGCACTGTACTATAGAGAGGCTCTACTAGACCACTAATCACTGCATGCACTGCACTAATACATGTAAGAGCAGTACAGGACATGTACTGCACTGTACTAGTGCGGAACTATTGTTTTTTTTTTCCTCCAAGTGATGTGAAATTTTTATTTTTCCATCTACATAGCTATATAAGGCTTCTTTTTCATAGGACATGTGCTTTTTAGTACTGTCATTACCATATAATAAACTGGAAACCAAATAAATTCTACAAAAAATTAAATTGTCAAATTTTTGCAGGGGTTAAGTTTTTATAAAGTTCACTGTTCGGTATAATTGACATGTTATCTGTATTCTGCTGGTTGATTTCATTCTGTTGATACCAAATATGTAGAATTTGTGTCATGCTTTAGCACTTTTTTTAAAAAAAAGAACAAAATACTTTTTCTATATCTTTTTAATTTTCACTGCACCGACATTTTCTGAAATCCATAACCTTTTTGTTCTTCCACCTATGAACCTGTTGAGGGCTCATTTTTTTGCGGACTGCGGTGAAGTTTTTATTGGTATCTTTTCAGGATACATGCGACTTTTTGATCACTTCTTATTCAAATTTTTGGGAAACGCAATTTTGGCATTGGGAATTTTTGTTTCTACTAGTGTTCACCGCATGGCATAAATTAAGTTTTATTTTAATAGATCGGAATTTTATGGATGCGGTGATAGCAATTATGGATGACATGTATGTACAGGGCTGCACCAGAAGTCTGCTGTCTTTTTAGGCCAAAAACTGCTGCCAGGGCTGGGACAAGGCATTTTGGTGCCCTAGGCAAGTATGGCCAGTGGTGCCCCCCCTCCCCCACTCCCCGGCACGAATTCCTCTACTCTCTGCACCAGTTCCTCTCCCATGCACCAGTTCCTCTCTCCCCTGCACCAGTTCCTCTCTCCCCTGCACCAGTTCCTCTCTCCCCTGCACCAGTTCCTCTCTCCCCTGCACCAGTTCCTCTCTCCCCTGCACCAGTTCCTCTCTCCCCTGCACCAGTTCCTCTCCCACTTAGTACACACTCACCAGTAAGGAGAGCTGCACCCCTTCTTTCTTCCTCACTCATGTCTTGTGCCAAACAGATGTCAGACGAGTGCAGGGAGGTGAGGAGAGTGTAATGTGACCTCCCCTCCCCTCTCCTGAGCCGGCTCCATACCTGCACTCCCTACTGACAGGCAGAGGTAGGTGCTCTAGGCGATCACCTAACTCTGCCTACCCATCGTCCCGACCCTGACTGCTGCAGCCCTGTTCTCTAGATGTATGAGCATGCACACTATAAAGCACTTGCGGCACTTTGTAATGCGCCTGAGATCGGTGGGCGTTCTGGAGACGTCTCGCACTACAACTGTACGAAGCTACACATTTATGGCTTAAGTACAGAAAATCCAGGCACGTTACTGCTGCTGGAACAAGTAGAACACTTTAACTCCATAACCGCCCACCGTCTTTTGACGGCGGGCATTTCAGGTCGTTCATCTGCAGTGATGTCTTTTGACCTCGTGACCCAACAGAGCCGGGGGAAAATGGCTGCACAGTAAACCCCCCTGGGGGCCTAGAGTAGTCCCAGGGCTGTCTGTGTAACAAGCCAGTGATCAGGGCAGACTATGTGCTGCCCTGATCACTGTCTGTGTCAGACTGACAGATTATAATGTATTAGCATATATGAATATGCTAATACATTGCTAAGTGTATATAAAAAAAACCCCACAGTTCTCCCTTCATGGAATTTTTTTAAAAAAAGTAAAAAACATAAAAAATTGTAAAAAAAAATAAAAAAGAAATAATAAAATAAACAGAAATATTTAATAAAAAATAAATGTGCATACATTACAAAACACAAAACACACACACACACACACACACACACAAACCTACACATATTAGGTATCCACATGACCATAATAACCTGTAGAATTAATCTAACAAGTTATTAAGTGTAAAATGTGAATGGTGTAAAAAATAAAAAAAATTGAAAAATGTGAAAAAAACTGAAAAAAATTCTTCAATTATTTATAAGTGAACTTAAGCTATTCCCCCATAAAGTACAACTCGTTTTGAATAAAACGAGGCCTCATCCAACTGCGTCATTGAAAAAATAAAAAGTTACAACTGTTGAAACGCAAGGAGGCAAAAACTAAAAAAAATTTCTGGTCATTAACTACTTTTCAGGCGTTTGGCTTAAGGGGTTAAAAGTGGTTTACCTGAGCCAGAATTGTTTGTAACTAGAAAGCGCTAAACCTATGACCCGCAGTAGAACAGGTATCATAGATTCAGGCGCATTCTACACCACTAATGTTTGCAAAAAAAATGGTGCCTATGCACCAAAATACATACATGTCGCCCTAAGCCACAAGCCGCGCCCCAAACCACGGCCCACTTGCGCCGCGACCATGCCCAGCGCCCGCGCCGCAAACCCGCGTCGGGAGATGCAAGTTTGCGGCGAGGTTAGGACGAGGTTTGGCCGTGGGAAACCCAAACCCGCGGCCAAATCCGTTGTGTGAACGAGGCCTAAGTGTCATTTTTTTAGTTGTAAAATGGCAAAAGGGGGTGTTTTGAACTTTTAATATTCACTCATTTTTTTTTTTTTTTTTCTTACATCGACTTGTCATCCACCTTGAGTACCTGACCACTGCTGGGCGCAATCACTATATACAATGGCCCAGATGTATAAACCTTGCTGCACCAGTTAAGTTAGAACAGAAATAATGGCGTGCACCATATCCCACATATTGCTACAGCATTTTTTTAATGAATCTGTCTGACAAGACTGACACTTTTGTCTGCGCCGCTCTTTAGGGGGCGCGTCTATGCCAATTCGTATGATACGACTCATTTATGTAGCTCTCAGGCCATTTTCAAAGTAGTGAGGGTAAGACTCTTTTTGGTGTACAGGCAGTTTTTCTTATGACGTGACATATTTAGTACCCCTTAATTGTCCTTTGACGGCGGGTGGGTCGTGTTCTCTGTTGGCAGCGATGCCAAAAGACGTCGCTGCCTACAAAGAGGGTTTGAGGCTCCCAGCTCCACAACTGTGCAACACCTTAGTTCCTAAAGTAGCATCTGTGAACGGCAGGGAGTGGAGGAAGCCTCTGATCCCTTCTGTTTAACTCTTTGATTTCCGGGATCCATGACCACAGCATGATCATAGGGGATTCCCCTGCTCCATCAGGTCACTGGGATTCCCAATGTCCGAGGGAGCCTGAGGAATATCTATACAGTCGGCCCTAGGGCTCTCTGTATAGCAAGCCTGAAGTCAGAGCACACTGTGTGCTGCCCTGACAGTAGCCTTTGACATACTGCACATTGTCAGGACCAGTGGTGTCACTATGCACTGACCCATCGATGTTTGGTATATGGCAGATCCTCTGGGCCCCTGCGAGCGTAGATGGTGTAACTCCAGGCAGGTTATTGGGACACTGTACCTTTAAAAACGTAAGTAGCACCGCACATGCCTTGGAGGGGTGGGAGAGGGGGGAGACTTGTGTGGACACAGGCAGCCCGAGCAATGGATGTGAGATGGAGCAGGAACGTGGACCGGTAAGTTATATTGAGCGGCGGTGAACACCGCTGGAGCAAAGCCAGGAGCCAGGACAGGTGAGTATAGCACAGGGGCCACAGCAGAGGCACTGACACAACAGTGGCTCATGAAAGAGGCCACCGTGACACACATAGTAAAATATACTAGCATACTGGAGTATTCTAATACATTATTAAGTGGAAAAAAAGTGCACAATATACATAAAAGTGTGGAAAAAATAAATAATAAAGTAAAGGTAAATATTTAATTAAAAAGAATTGTGCATACATAAAAAAAAAAAAACCTACACATATTAGGTATCCATACAACCATAAAATCCCGTAGTATTAATCAAATAGGTTATTTAGTGTGAAATGTGAATGGTGTAAAAAAAATAATAATAATAAAAATTTTTTTTTAGGTTAACATTGCAAAAAAAATAAAAAAATTTGCAGCAATTTATATCTAATTTCTCCTGCAGGAAACAAGTCCTCATACAACTGCCTCATTAAAAACATAAAAAAGTTATGACTATTGAAATGAAGGGAGGCAAAAACTAAAAATATGTGCTGGTCATTAAAGGGGTTGTCTCACTACAAGGATTGCTGCTTTTTATGTTAAAGATCTTGCAGAAACAAGTCACTTTGCAATATGTGTCCAAATTTAACATGTCCTACCTATTCCTAGATATCCCCTTGTAAAGGGCTGCATCAGCTCCTCAGGTCACTATAGCTACAGACCTGTTCAATCTCTCATGATAGGCTGCCAGCACTGGTTGCTATAGCTACAGACCTGTTCAATCTCTCATGATAGGCTGCCAGCACTGGTCTCTATAGCTACAGACCTGTTTCATCTCTCCTGATAGGCTGCCAGCACTGGTTGCTATAGCTACAGACCTGGCTTCTACTGCAGCCTAGTGGAAGCCATAAACAACCCCCTGGGAAATTCAAAATGAAACCAAGGAAACAGGATTGAGCTAAGATGAATCAATGATGTGAGACAACCCCTTTAAGACATACATGCCAACTCTCTCGCTTTTGGCGGGGGGGGTCCCGCTAATGGGGGTCCCCCCCCCGCCACCTCGGCAGAGTTGGCGAACACCTCCCGCTGCCAGCAGGCAGCGGGGGTTCTTTAAGTGACCGCGGCCCCTGGAGTAGGGTCGGACGCACTTCTGGCGCCGCTCTTACTGGCGGTGAAGCGGCCACCGTGGACGCTCACCCGCCCGGCGAGTCTCACTGACTTGTGTGGCCGCAGCACTCACTCCTCCTGCGACGCTGAGGAGATCGTCGGGAGCTGGATGGGCTGCTGGAAGCCTGGTGAGGTGATTATTTTTTATTATTTTTTTTATTAGCTATTGGGGGCATCTACCTGGCTACAAGGGGCACTAACTGGCTACAAGGGGCAATACCTGGCTACATGGGGCACTACCTGGCTACTGGGGGCAATACCTGACTACTGGGGGCAATACCTGACTACTGGGGGCACTACCTGGCTACTGGGGAAATGCCTGGCTACAAGGGGGTACTACCTGGCTACAAAGGGGCACTATCTGGCTACAGGGGGCACTACCTGGCTACTACCTGATTACAAGGAGGCACTACCTGGCTACAAAGGGGGCACTACCTGGCTAATGGGGGGGCTACTACCTGGCTATTAGGGGTCACTGCCTGGCTATTAGGGTTCATTACCTGGCTAAAAGGGCACTAACTGGCTAGAGGGGGCATCTACCTGGCTTTCTAGGGGTTAA
>JAODAL010041419.1:0-35896 GCA_025379985.1 Phyllomedusa bahiana | reverse complement strand
CCACCCTTGGGGGTTGGGGGAGTCAGTAAACTAAAAGGGGGCCCATGAGAGGGGGTTAATGAAAAAAAACGTGAGGCAAAAGGGAGACATGGGGTCACAATGGGGAGTTGAAATCCCATGATGAGATGGGGCATTTCAAAAGAGGGAAAGTGGGGGGCCCAGGGGGCAAATGACCCGAAATGGCGGGAAGCCGGGGGGCTGTAAAACTGCGACTCGAGGGGAAAAATGCCAAAAAAGGTTTGAGGTGTGGCCCTAAAAGGAGGGAAAGTGAGGAGGGTGAGGGGAAGGACCTGATAGTGCAGTGTGGGAAGAATATCCCAACCCCTCCCCCCGGTTTTTCATTTGGGGGGGTGGGGGTTGAAGTGTAGCCCCCATGGGTGGGGCCAAGGGAAGCGGTGTAGTTGCTGGAGCCATGTTTTATGTGAGGGCCAGCGGGTTTTGGGGATTGGGAGAGAAAAAGGTCAAAAAGCAGTGAGTTTTTTGGGAAACGGATGGGCGTTCATAGAGCCCCTTAAAAAAGGGAGAAAAAGACTACAGCGAATGGAAGCGGGTTAGCGGGTTTCTTGGGAGGTGAGGAGGAGGTGGGTGAGAAAAAAAAAAGGGGGCCCAGGGTTGGGAGGGTCCCCTGCACGAGAGGGGAATGAAAAGGGGAACAGCAGGGGGTCGGATGAATATGAGCGGCGTTTGGCATTTTATGTGGCTGGGGGTTTGTGGTTTTTGAAGAGGGAAAATAGGTGGGGATGAGTTCTGGGTGAGGGAAGGAGAGGGAGCTAATGTGGATAAATTTGTTGGGGGCAAGAAGGGTGGTAAGAAGGGGGCAGATGGCTCCCAAGGTGATGTAATAGAAAGATGGAAAATAAGGGTATGAAAAGAAGTTAGCAATTACGGCGAGGCCCCTTTCCCTCTGCTATCAGGCTAAATTTCGGGAAAATTTAGAGGATTGCCATTCAAAATTGCCCTTAAAAATTTTTGGAGTAAAATTTTGGGCCCCCCGACCTCGGCCCACAGACCCCAAACTTCCCAAATTTACTCAACTATGATGAGTTTTAAAATGGCTTGGGGTTTAGGTGTCGAAAGGGGGGAGCTACAAATTGCTCTGCACGAGAGAAACTTCAAGGGGAGTATCTGGTTTATGGCATACAAATAAACACGGATAAATTATGGAAGACAAGTGGGGGGAAAATATCAGACAAAAAGTACCATTTAAATAGCAGAAGCTAGACTATAATGCGGGGGGATGGCGAACTTGTTGTTCCCCAGACAGGGTACCCCGAGAAAAAATGAAGAAGGCGTAGTCAGATATATTACGGACCCAAAAACTCGTTATTAAAAAACAGGGATAATTTTGAGGATTGCCATTCAAAATTTCCCCCTTTGAAATTTGGCACGGGAAATTTGGCCACCAGACTCGGTCCCAACCAGCTTGCAAAAATTTGTATAGATAATGACATGCACACCTGTTTAATCTGGCATGAATAAAGAGGATGATCCCCCTTTCAACGCATGCTTAGAAAGGAGGGGTGCCCTTTCCGAAAGTGCGTCATTGTGCGGCACCGGGGTGCAAACCCGTGACGGTCCCACTAGTTACTATGGGATATCACTCACCCCCAACAGAGAAGCTTACAGTAAAAGGGGCCCCGTTTTCATATGTTTTTCTTTTCCCAAGGTGTTCGTCATAAACTATGTCTTTTTTGCACCCAAATTTTTAAAAATGAAGTAAAGTTCAATTTTTTGTCCATACGCCTATGTGTTGTTTTTTTATTTATTAGGGGAGTCTAAGCAAGGCTCTAAAAGGCTGGGACTATAAGGGCACTGCTAATATACGGCATTGTTTTCAAATTATTGGATAAGGGTTTATTTTTTTAGACACCCCCAAACAACGAATTAACTCTGGATGTAAATTGCGCCAAAATTTAGCCCCACAAAATGAGCTTTGTAGCGTGTTACAATTTCGTTTTTTAGCCCCACAACAAGAGATAAGTTGTAATTAACCTTTTCTTTTAATTAGGTACAGGAAAAATTTTTAAAAATATTTTGGCTTGAAAAAGACGATTTATTTTTGTCAGCACACCAGCAAACAACGTTTAAATTTTAACCCTGAATGTAAATTGCGCCAAAGAATTGAGCCCCACAAAATAGTAGCTTGTAGCGTGTTTCAATTGCGTGTTTTCTACGCACACAACAAGAGAAAACAGTTGTAAATTAAACCCTTTTTGTTTGTGAATTAGGCTACAGGAAAAATTTATATATTTTGGCGTTAAAAAAAGACGGTTTCTTGGGTCGGCACACCAGAAACACAACGCTTAATAAACCCCTGTATGTAAATTGCGCAATAGAATTCAGCACCCAAAAAATGAAGTGGTATTTGTATTGTAAAAACGCTGTTTCTTTAAATGAATACAACAGGAACTGGGTTAGATCCCACTTGGGGTATTGAAAAGTATATGCAGCTGCAGTGGACGCACACTGGATTTCAGATCCAATACCCCAAAAAATTAGAAATAGAACATTAAGAGAAAAAGTCTCTGAGACAAGCTGAGACACCCCACAGAATCGTTATATAAAAAACAATCTTCAGTAAGAGCTATAAGCCGCGGCAGCACCTTCCCTGATGAGCCAGTGAGAGGAGTGTGAGCTCCCGGCGTCGCGCCCGGGACTTAAAATAGTGCGGTGACGGGCACAGAATCCCGCCGGTCTCTGATTGGCTTCACTCTGCACATTCATGCGGCTATTTCCCTTCTTCCCCCCCAGAGTGCTTTGCCCCATGTAGCGCCATGTGCTCGCAGCCATTTTATCAATCAAAAGCACACTTCGTTCACCCAAAGTACCCCAAAGTTCGACTTCGTTCCGAACTGAAGTTTTCCTGAAATTCTATGCGAATTCCACTTCGTTAGAATCAATTCGCCCATCTCTAATAATAATAACAATCTGAGTTCATCATGATTTTTTCCCCATGAACTCTCACAGAAACTGAATAATTTTTAATCTAATATACCTGTAAACACTAGATGGAAGGAGGTACAAATGAAATAAAAGTTTTTGCAAAAGAGTCCTACACTTTCTTCTGAAGTTAAAGAAATAACTGATATATAGATACGGTAAGAAAACTGAACCTGAAAACAATATTTTTTGCATATGGTTCAGTAGTAGGTCTATTTCTGTATCAGTGGAATATTTTGTACGCAAATATTCAGTGCATGTGCTGGATATGAATAATGAAGCACAAAGCTTTTGGTTTTGTAAATGCATTCTTAACATCCTATCTGCTATTTAACATAAAATGATATTTCTTACAGAAAATGAAGTGTAGCTCAGCATACTTAATGGAAAAGAACATCGCTGAGGAAGTTGCAGGTGTTATCAATACTGTTTCATTTACATTAGGATGTCTTCCAGAATAATGCTAGTACTGTGTATTTAGTGTAGAGCTGCACCTTATCACATGCTAAGTAGCAATGTAAGTTATTACCTGCACTCATCTTGCCTGCTGCCATTGTTCCAGCACCCCTGAAGCTCTGATATAACCCAACAGTCCCCCAGCAGTGATGTCACTTTCATTGCTCACGTGACTATACACCAATCATTTTCACATGCAGTGATTGGCCAAGTTTTTGGCAATGCTCCAATTTCTTCAGGAAGACTCCTGCAAACAGGAATGTAGGCAAACCCCACCCTCAAATAAGGCAGATGGAACAGGAGTGATCCATGAGTGAGGCTTAAATATCCCACAATTGAGAGAAAAATGCTTGATAAGTATGTGATTTGCTCAGTCATGTGAACAATGCACATGATTCTGCCTATCTGGGTATATAATGGACATGATGATACTAGACATGGACATGATGACACCCCTGGGAGATTGACAGGAATCCTCGGAACTGTTGGGAAAAGTCAACACCTGTTATTTTATTATTTTACCTCAGTCTCAGCCTTCTGCTTCGATTATGAAAATCTTGAAAAACTGGAGTTTAATAGAACTGTAAGGCTATGTTCACATGGCGTAATTGCGAAGTGTACAGTAACCGGGTGTTTGGGAGTCACGCTGATCGGCGCGTACTCCCGCGACGTGGGGAGGGAGGGGGGGTGGCAGCCTGCATGCCTCATAGACTTTCATTACTTAGACATGTCACTTATCTGATCGTATTGTACGTCCGGGGAGATTAGACATAATTCATAGTTCTCAATGAGAATTGTGGGTTACCGTAATTTCGGAGCGCATCTCGCTCGTATTAGAGCACAAATATGACGCGAAATGCACACCGGAATTACGCCATATGAACATAACCTAATATTAATAGCTTATTCAATGGATAGGCTAATCAATCAAAATGAATCCACAGCACTCTTTAGGTTTTGCAGTGAAATAATCAATTCGGGATTTATTACAAATAATATGACAAATCTCCAGATTATTTTACAGTGGGAGTCAGAATATCAACAGACGTAGTTTAACGTTTTCGGCCTGCTGGGCCTTCCTCAGAACATGTCTGTGAACAGAAAATGTATATACATAAATTATAGCAAACTGTAACTCTTGGAGTAAATAAAACAGGAGAAAGAAAAAGAAAGAGGAGGTCAGAGAGAATAAATTGCCAGAATATCAGGGGAAAATTTGAAAGGTAAAAAGCTATTCTTTCCTGGTTCTTCCTAATACATTTCTGGTACATTCTTGTATGGCTATCCCATTTTTGTATGTTATCCCATTTCTTTGTTCTTCTGTCTGGCTCCTTCTACTCTATATTATACAGCTCCCTGGTCCCCTCCCCCACAGTATGCTGTAGCCTCTCCCAATATGGTGCTATTTCCCTTCATGCTCCTTCTGTTTATTTCTTCTTGTGTTATTCCTTTGTTTATCCTCTAGGAGCTTTCTCCTCTTTTCTTCGTTTAGTCCTCTCCCGTTTATCCCGTTTGGTTTCTCTATCTTTTTGTTCTATGTGACTTCTTCATTCCTATCATATGGTTTATGTTGTTTCCATCCTTTGTATATTCCCTTTGTGAGTCTTTATTATTATTTCATTTCTTACGATTATTCATTATTATTTTGATTTTTCCATTAGATTTTTCATTATATACATTATTATTATGTTTTTTTTTTCTTTTTCGTTTTTTTCTTTTTGTGTCTTTTGCTTTTACATATTTTATGATATTCTGATATTCTGGCAATTTATTCTCTCTGACCTCCTCTTTTTCTTTTTTTTTCCTTTCTCCTGTTTTATTTACTCCAAGGGTTACAGTTTGCTATAATTTATGTATATAAATTTTCTGTTCACAGACATGTTCTGAGGAAGGCCCAGCAGGCCGAAAACGTTAAACTACATCTGTTGATATTCTGACTCCCACTGTAAAATAATCTGGAGATTTGTCATATTATTTGTAATAAATCCTGAATTGATTATTTCACTGCAAAACCTAAAGAGTGCTGTGGATTCATTTTGATTCATTTGTCTACGGGGCCGGATACCCCATCCAGAAGCACCTTACAACCATCCCTATCCTTGGTGTGCGACATCATTTCTTCTAAGATCAATGGATAGGCTATTACTTTATTATGAGTGGGAGACTTCCAGCAACCTTGGTAAACAGCAAGTACCTCTGCAGTATTTACAAGGCACAGTTACAACTAAATGTAAAGCACAGTGACTGGTAAACTGCTAAATAGGGGTAATCCCAGTAAAAGTCTTTTAAATAAGTTTTCCAGATATCTACAAGTGATCTGGGTGTCCTATTATTCTATTATTAACCCTTTACTACCGCAGGCAGTTTTGACCTTCCTGACAGAGACCCATTTTTTAAATCTGACATGTGTCACTTCATAGGGGAATAACTTTTTTAAACTTTTATCTTTCCAAGTGATTCAGAGATTGATTGAGGCTGATTCTTCATGACACATTGTGCTTTAAGTTCAAACAATCCTTGTTTGTTTGTGAAAAATATCAAAATGCAGTGAAAATTTTGAAAATGTGCCATTTTCAAAGTTCAAAATTGTCTGCGTGTCAGCCAGATAGTTATTGCACACAAAATAGTTTATAACTAGCATGTACCATATGTCTACTGTAGGTTGGCATAATTTCTTAAATATAGATTTTTTAGGGACAATTCTAGTTCTGGCTTTGAGCAACCTGTATGTTAGTTATCCCATAAAATGACTCCATCTAAGACATTACACCCCTTATAAGCATTTAGGAATTTTGTTAACCCATTAGGTGTTTCACAGAAATTAAAGCAAAGTGAAGGGGAAATTTCAAAATGTCACTTTTTTGCATATTTTAAATTTATATCCTTTATTCATTGGTAGATAACAGGAAAATGCAACCCAAAATGGACTCCTCTGATTCTTCCATTTTTAGAGATATCCCATATGTGGAAGTCGTGCGCGATTTGACTTTACCACAAGCCTCAGAGTAGGAGGAGCACCGACTGGACATTGGGGTCTTATTTTCATTAAGATTTTCTTTAGGTACCATTACAGGTTTTTTTAAATACCCCTAAAAAGACCCTATATTAGAAACTACACCCCTTAAAGAATATATCCAGGGGTGTAGTGAGTATACTGATCCCACAGGTGTGTCACCAATTTGTTTTTGCTCTAGGCGTTTTTTTTTTCAAACAATCTTAAATTTTTGCTTAAAATGTTTCATTTTTACAAAGAATCCTTGAAAAAAAGGACTTCAAAATGTATTTTACAATTTCTTTCAAGTTCGGTAATACCCTACATGTGGGTGCAAACTGTTGTTTGGGCCTATGGCAGGGCGTACAAGCGGGGGAGCGTTATTTGTCTTTTGGAACACAAATTTTGGTGGGTGCCATGTCACATTTGCAAAGCCTTCAAAATAGCAGAACAGGTGAAACCTTTCAGAATTCAGCACCCCTCAGGGAACACACCTAGAGGTGTATTGTGTATTTCGGGCAAACAAGGGTTCCACAGTTTGTTTGTTTTTAGGAAAAGTGAGTAAAAACATAGTATCGCCATTTTTGGGGGACTTAAGTTTTACAATCTTTGCCATGTAGTATAAATGACATGCTAACTTTACTATGCAGGTTGGTACAATTACAAGATATAAATTTTATATAGTTGTTTATGTTTTATTACTTTTGTAGTACAATAGAAATGTGTTTGTAAAAAATTGCCTCTCTATGTCATCATAGTCTCATAACCATAACTTTTTTATTTTTCTATACATAGAGGTGATTAAAGGGGTTGTCTCGCTACAATGATTGGGTTTTAATTTAAAGATCTTTAAAAAACAAGCAGATTTGCAATATATGTTCATTACAAATGTCCTACTGATTTTGAGCTAGCCCTGTTAGTATTACTACATCAGCTTCTCAAATCTCTATAGTAGCCGACCTGTTGATCCTTATCTTACTGGCTGTCAGGTCTGAATGACTCATCACCTTTGAAGACAGGTCGGAGCAGAGAGCCCCTCCCGCACAGGATGCGTCTGGAGTGGAAGGAGGGGGAGGGAGGACTCTGGCGTCTGTGTCCATGCAGCCTGGATTAACCCTGTGTGTCCCTGCTTCCTCCTGCTCTCTACACAGATAGATGTGACAGCAGTGACCCTGTCTGTTACTATAATCATGATATGTCTTTGGAACTGTGACTATACTAATACTGTACAGATCAGGCATGTGAATACTTTATGCTCTCCTGTATTAGTGAGACATCCTGAGTATAGTAACACTTCCCTTGTTGTTGCTGGAGATGTGGAGACTTGTAAGCTAAGCAGGGGATATAGGAACACTTGCATCCCCTCTGCTCTATTAGCACACCACTTCACATTTCTCTCTACACTCATAGATCAGCCCGCCCCTGCAACCGACCGAGGCCGGCACACCCAGGGGGCACTCTGTCAGCAACCCCCCTCCCCCCCCCCCCCGTTATAGAAGTTACGTA
Organism: Phyllomedusa bahiana; assembly: GCA_025379985.1. Classification (NCBI taxonomy): domain Eukaryota; kingdom Metazoa; phylum Chordata; class Amphibia; order Anura; family Hylidae; genus Phyllomedusa; species Phyllomedusa bahiana. Next base: position 28,002 of record JAODAL010041419.1, on the reverse strand, counting down.
GCTGCCTGTGTGCTGATGGGAGGGGGGAGAGGGAGCAGAAGAGACAGACAAGCTAGCACGCCCCTCAGTTCAACTTACCAGGGACACTGACAGGCTGAAAGCTCGTAATGAGACAACTCCTTTAAGGTCTTTTTTTGTGGGATGAGTTGATGTTTTTGTATGGGGTTCATATGACGCCTTGAACACTTTTTTATCAAGTTTTTGGGAGGCGGGATGAACAAACTACAGCAATCATGGTAGTATTTTTTATTTTTATTTTGTAAAGCGGTCACCATGCATTATAAGTGACATGATAGCTTTGCTCAGCAGGTCTATATGATTACAGTGATACTCAATTAGCAAGGGACGATTCTTACAATCAGTTAATATTAAGAAATTGTTGTGAATGCACTTAACTTATATAAATAAGTTAAATATACATGAAGAATGGGGTTTAATAGAGTCACAGCTCCACCATGTTCTCTTCAATTACCTAGTTACTACAGAGCTCCATGTATTGTCCACTCTCATTTCTATTCTTTGGAATCGCTCTATGTACTACCTACTCCCATAGTCATCACAACTCTCTATAGATGTAGCAGAACTAAAGAGAACAGATTATGCACCATGATATCACGGCAAAGAGTGTTATCTCTACTTTCTCAATGCTTTTGAATGGCCTTTGTTTACAGATGAGAGCAGACAACATAAAAAGCCGCAATATCATGGTCAAGCTAGTCTCTGCTACATCTGTATGTACCATTAATTTTTCCACCTTCATAACCCTCCATGTATTATCTACCTCTCCAGTCATCACAAACCCCATGTACTATGAACTTCTCTGCCTTCATAGCCTCTAATGTACTTTTCCCTTCCCCAGTTATGACAGCCCCCCAAGATCCATACAGCCTCCTACTCATTACAGCCTCCTATATACTACTTTCTCTTCCAGTCATGACATCTCCCCCATGAACCATATGTCACTCTAGCTATCACAATCCCCATAGTATCCACATGTAGTATCCGTTTCCCTTTCCAGTCTTCACAATACCCATGTGGTATGCATTGCTTAAAGGGGTTTTGCCACAAAGTAAAATTGATGTGGGAAGTTTGAAAATTAAATAATAAACATTTTCATCATTCATAATTATTAAAAATTCTGCAACGTTTTTGTTTTAGCTGCTCCTTTAGTGATCCATTGTTTACAGCTCATCTCCAGGGGATATGACCAGGGCTGTGAGCTCCTCAGTTCTGTTTGCATATGCTCAGATATCTTCTCAGGTAGCTTCTGAGTGTTCAAACCCTGGGTGCTGTCACTCTACTCCTGTCCTTTGGACTAGTTAGTAATAAGTCAAACAGTGCAAATAAAAAGAACCCTCAATAAGTTTGTGCATTGATAAAGAGGAAAAAAAAATCCACAGATTAAGTTCCTGCAGGGATTTGAACCAAGGACCCTTGTGCTGTAAAGCCAAAAATGTTACCTCTGAACTACATTGTAGCTACTTACAATTCTATACATAAACAGACCTTTCTTTCACTAGAGAGAGGAAAGGCCTGGTGATGTCATTCTGCTGAGTCACATGATATGCAATTCAAACAAATCACACACCACCTTCTGAGCATACAGAGCTGAAGAACTGGATGTAGAAGGTATGAAATAAGATTGTGGAAAAACCCCTTTAAGAGATCACAGCTCCCAATGTACTTTTCACAGCCCCCAATTCATCACAGCCTCCCATGTGTTTTTTACATCCTCCCATGTATCATCCCCTTCCATGGCCACACTGAAGCCATCTCACCCACCAATCTCTAAGCCAGATTCCACTATAAATTCACAATAATGACTCGCACCTCAACCCTGATCATAATGGATCAGCACAGCCTTGGTTAGTAGAGGACTGGAGGATGAAAAGATGCAGAGTGCCTGTAACGGACTTGGTAGTGGATCCGCTGGACCACCGCAGGCGATGGTAGTTAAGCCACGCCAGGGAACGGAATCTAAGTAGCCCCCGGTTTTCACCAGAGCCCGCCGCAAAGGACTTGCTGCGGCGTGGGGCTATTAGGTCGTTACCCCCGACGTGACTTGCCTGCGGCGGCAGCCGAGGTGCAGCGAGGTACAGAATTGTATTCCAAGAATCGTAGCGGTGGGCAGGCAGTAAGGTCAGGGCAGGTGGCAATGGTTCGTCGTCGTGGACAGTCGATAAGATCAGGGCAGGTGGCAGAGGTTCGGCGTCGAGAAACGTAGCAAGGTCTGGTACACGGCAAGGCAAATAGACTATCAGGAACGCTTTCACAAAGGCACGGGGCAACAAAGATCCAGCGGGGAAGTGACGTGGAACCAAAACTTAAATAGAGACAGCGCCCGGCAATTAGCCAATTACCGGCGCACTGTCCCTTTAAATCTACATGAACGAGCGCGCGCGCGCGTTAGGGGGCGCGCATGTGCATTCTGGCCAGCAGGGGATGCGGACCGAACGGGAGCGCGGTCAGGTGAGGAGACGGGACGGATGCAGCCATGGGCGACAGTGGGACCCGCGGCGGCACCCGTCCCCGCCGGGGACCTGCCGCGGGGGACTCGGGTGCGACCACGGTCCGTGGACCGGACCGCGGCGCAACCCGTTACAGTGCCAGCATGAATAGGTCCCTGAGGAACTGCCTTGTCAGCAGTGACAAATTGCCATAAAAGTGAGGAGGTGCCAGGTAACAGAAGTAGCATATTCTGGGCCTTAGCATTGACTCTGTATAGATCTAAGTTGCTGGGGAGAGGAGAGTCTCTTAAACTTGCCTCCTACTCTTGAGGCAGCCGTACACAACCAGAATTTTGTTGCAGACCAAGTACACTCCTTTATAACAGTGATGTCCCCTAATAGCAGTGGCCTCTGTAGCAGGATAATTTACCCTGTCACACTGCAATTGTTTTGGAATTGTTCCATATGATGAGTGCATCTGTGGGATGTTCTACATTATTATAATATTTTGCTCTCCCTTTATTCTTTTTGCTGATGCATTTTGTATACTATAGAAACCATTAATTAAAAATTATGCTCATTCTTTCTAAATGTTTTGCTATTTACAGATCTCTAGTGCACTATAAGTAAAAGATCACAAACAGTATTATAACTCAAATGACTTTCACCAGCCTTCATAATGTTTTACTCATTATTCTTACTTACTACTTGGGGCCACATGTATGAAAACTGTCTAGGTCTAAAAGTCTCTTTGTTTCCCATAGCATCCAATCAGATCACCCCTTTCATTTCATATAGTGCTCTGGAAAAATGAGAGGGGCGCTCTGATTGGTTGCTATAGGGAGCAAAGTGAATTTTAGACCTAGACCGTTTTCATACATATAGCCCTTAGTGTTTAATTGATAAATGCACCTAAGTCTTCCCACTAATTATTCTCCACTCATTACAGCTATTTTTATTCTTCCTATGCTATAATATAAAGCACCCTAGAATACTTACAGAATGTGCTTTTTATTAGCTTAAATTTTCTTAACTTTTATGTTTTTGTTTACAACTAACTAAATATTGTTATATGTGAACAAATTTGAAAATGCATATAAGCAACAGGAGAAACATTTTGACATATAAGCAGACATCCTATCAATTCTTGGGGTTTTCCGCTTTGGACAGTTGTGTTTTCTATGTATGGTCCACCCACAATAAATTGATTGTATGTCCTGCTGCTTATACCCTCAGCAATCAACTGTGACGTGCATGGGACCCAGCAGCGACTGTTTAATTTTCCAGCAGTCTCACCATAGAGAGTACAAAGCATTACATGGTGCCGATTGAGATATGTAGTATCCTTCTGCCCTGGATAAGTGATAGGGTTTTCAGTCGAACCCTTAGGCTTCGTCCCCACAGCGGTGGACAAATACCGGTTGGTTTACCTGGCCGGTATTTGTCCGGTTTTGCGGCCGCCCCCCACGGCCGCGGAGGGGAGAGGGAGGAGGGGGGAGGATAGGGCGGCTTTTCTCCGCGATGAGCGGAGAAGAGCCCTCCCATTGAGGTGTTCATATTCTGTCCGGAAACCGGATGGAAGAGTGAACATGCTCAATGTCTTTCGAGCGGCCCGCGGACGGAAAAACCGCTGGGCGGAAAACCCGTGCAGTGGGGACTGCTGCATGGGTTTTTCATAGAGCACAATTGTGCTCATTTTCGGCTGGTTTTTCAGGCGGTCTGCAAAACCGCAAACCGGCTGAAAAACTGGCCGAAAACCCTTGCCGTGGGGACATGCCCTTAAACTTATTACCATTTTGTGACTTTGTGTTTAGTCAACTTCCAGCACCAAAATAAATTTTGTTTGAGATAGAGACTTAGGGGGACATGTATGAAAACTGTCTGGGTCTAAGACTTTCTTTATTGCACATAGCAACCAATCTGAGCTCACCTTTCATTTCATATAGTGCTCTGAAAAAATGAAACACATGAAAATGACACACTCATCTTCCTTCACAAGTCTTTCTTGCCAAGGGTCGAAAGAGGAGGAATAAAATTTGGAGCGACATGTCAGATTTTGACTGCACCATTTTTTGGTGTATTTTGCAGAAAAAAACTGTTGAAGCCCTATTCCGTATATGTATGAACAGTTGTACACCATAACTAAGCGCGGTTTTATATGATCTGGAGCAGGATTTCTGAGTAAAAAGCAGAAAAGATACTGACAGGACTCAACCCTATTTTGGCCAAGTGTTTTTTTTCCCCTTTTTTTTTTTTTTTTTTAAATCACCACCTTTTAAAAGCAAACATTTTTAAATTTTTCTTTCAAAATTGTTGTGTGAGGGATTGTTTTTCACGGGATTATTTTTTATTTTTTAATGGAACCATTTTGGGGTAGATATAACTTATTGTTTAATATTTATTAACTCTTCTTGGGAGGGAATGGAATAAGCACAGCAATTTTGCCATTGTTTTCTATATTTTAATTTTTTGTCTGTTCACAGTGCAGTATAAGTATTGTGTTGTCTTTATTGTGTGGGTCTGTACGAATACAGGGATAACAAATATGACATTTTTTTACACAATCAAAACACATTAAATAAAAAGTAATTATTTTTAAGCTGCTGTATTTTGACCAGGGCAGTTCCTAGGCTAAAATTCACTCAGGGCGAGGTGAAGAACTTTCGCCCCCCCCCCCCCTCCCCCGGTAACAAATGTGCACCACATGCGACACTTTGGAAATAAACCATAAACCCCAAAAGCCAAAATATACAAAAAGCTTTACCACAATGTGCTACGTATAAAACAACTAAATAAGTCGTACAGTTACCATATAACGCTACTACACAAAACCAGAATCCCAAGACCAACATATCACCAACACCCAGTGACCGAAAATACCCCCCACACCATGACCACTTATCACCACAATATATTTACTGAATAATACAAACTAAACCATTATACTACAACCAATATTACCGTTGTACAGTGACCAAACAGTGGTGAATACCACTGTACACAGGCTCTGCAACATATAAATGATTACAGTAAAGTTATATCTTTTTACTCCCCAGGAGACATCTCTGAGAGTTTGTCCTCTTTCTCTTTTTCCCTTCTTCTCCATCTGTCCCAGCCCGCCATACGACACTCTCCCGACTCTTCACTGTAAAATTTACAAAACAAATATCTTATGACTCCTCAATTTATCAGCACTTCTCTACCAATTCTTATCTCTATACAAACTCCCCATCTATAGCAACTCATATGGTAGCCATGTAATATGCCCCCTGTAGCCAGGTAGTAGCCCCTGTAGCCAGTTATGCCCCCTATAGCCAAGAGCCCCCTGTAGCCATGATGCCCCCTGTAGCCAATCCCCCGTAGCCAGAAATGCCCCCCTGTAGCCAGTGATGCCCCCTGCAGCCAGTGAATGCCCCCCCCCTGTAGCCAGTAGATGCCCCCCCTGTAGCCAGAATTTTCCCCCCCTGTACCATGTGAAGCCCCCCTGTAGCCAGTGATGCCCCCCTTGTAGCCAGTAGATCCCCCCCCTTTGTACCAGTGATGCCCTCCCTTGTAGCCAGTAGATGCCCCCTCTTGTAGCCAGTGATGCCCCCTATAGCTAGGTAGTAGCCCCTATAGCCAGTGATGCCCCCTGTAGCCAGAAGATGCCTCCTATAGCCAGGTAGTAACCCCTGTAGCCAGTGATGCCCCCTGTAGCCAGTTATGCCCCCTGTAGCCAGAAGATGCCCTCCGGTAGCCAGTGATGCCCCCCTGCAGCCAGTACATGCCCCCCTGCAGCCAGTACATGCCCCCTGCAGCCAGTGACTGCCCCCCTGCAGCCCGTGAATGCCCCCTGCAGCCACTTAATGCCCCCTGTAGCCAGTAGATGCCCCCCGCAGCCAGTAGATGTCCCCCTGTAGCCAGTAGATGTCCCCCTGTAGCCAGTAGATGCCCCCCTTGTAGCCAGTGATGCCCCCTCTTGTAGCCAGTGATGCCCCCCCTTGTAGCCAGTATTGCCCCCGTAAGCAGTGCTGCCCCCTTGTAGCCAGTGCTACCCCCTGTAGCCAGTAGATGCCCCCCTTGTAGCCAGTGATGCCCCCTGTAGCCAGTATTCCCCCCCTTGTAGCCAGTATTGCCCCCGTAAGCAGTGATGCCCCTGTAAGCAGTGATGCCCCCTTGTAGCCAGTGATGCCCTCTGTAGCCAGTGATGCCCCTGTAGCCAGTAGATGCCCCCTTGTAGCCAGTGATGCCCCTTGTAGCCAGTGATGCCCCCTGAAGCCAGGGATGCCCCCATGTAGCCATTGATGCCCCCCTTTGTAGCCAGTGATGCCCCCTGTATCCAGTGATGCCCCTCTCGTAGCCAGTGATGCCCCCTTGTAGCCAGTGATGCCCCCTCTGTAGCCAGTAGATGCCCCGGTGTAGCCAGTGATGCCCCCTCTGTAGCCAGAGATACCCCCCCTTGTAGCCAGTGATGCCCCCTCTTGTAGCCAGTGATGCCCCCTCTGTAGCCAGAGATGCCCCCCCTGTAGCCAGTGATGCCCCCCCCTGTAGCCAGTGATGCCCCCTTGTAGCCAGTGATGCCCCACTGTAGCCAGTGATGCCCCCCTTGTAGCCAGTGATGCCCCCCAAGACCACATATCACCAACACCCAGTGACCGAATAATACCACCAACACCAAAAACCACATATCACCACCATATAGTGACTGAATAATACAAACGACCATTATACTACAACCCAAATAATTACCGTGTACATTGACCATACAGTGGTGAATACCACTGTACACGGGCTCTGCAGACATATAAATGATTACAGTAAAGTTATACTATGACTCACAGGAGACATCTCTGAAGGGGTTGTTCTCTTTCTCTCTTCTTCTTCTCCCCATCTGTCCCAGACCCCCATGACGACTACTCCCGACTCTTCACTGTAAAATTTACAAAGCAAATATCTTATGACTCCTCAATTTATCAGCACTTCTCTACCAATTCTTATCTCTATACAAACTCCCCATAAGCAGTGCTGCCCCCTTGTAGCCAGTGCTGCCCCTTGTAGCCAGTAGATGCCCCCCTGTAGCCAGTGATCCCCCCTGTACCAACAGATTCCCCCCCTTGTAGCCAGAAATTCCCCGTAAGCAGTGATGCCCGCGTGTAGCCAGTGATGCCCCCTGAAAGCCATTGATGCCCCTTGTAGCCAGTGATGCCCCCTTGTAGCCAGTAATGCCCCCTTGTAGCCAGTGATGCCTCCTTGTAGCCAGTGATGCCCCCTGTAGCCCATGATGCCCCCTTGTACCAGTGATCCCCCCCATGTAGCCAGTGATGCCCCTCTCGTAGCCAGTGATGCCCCTCTCGTAGCCAGTGATGCCCCCTTGTAGCCAATGAATGCCCCCTTGTAGCCAGTAGATGCCCCCTGTAGCCAGTAGATGCCCCCTCTGTAGCCAGGGATGCCCCCCTGTAGCCAGTGATGCCCCCTTGTAGCCAGTGATGCCCCCTCTGTAGCCAGTGATGCCCCTCTGTAGCCAGTGATGCCCCCCCTGTAGCCAGTGATGCCCCCCTTGTAGCCAGTGATGCCCCCTTGTAGCCAGTGATGCCCCCCCTGTACCATTTGAAGCCCCCTTGTAGCCATGATGCCTCTGAGCCAGTGATGCCCCCCTTGTAGCCAGTAAATGCCCCCTCTGTAGCCAGTGATGCCCCCCTTGTAGCCATGATGCCCCCCCCCCTGTAGCCATAGTTTCCCCCCCCTGTAGCCAGTGTTTGCCCCCCCTGTAGCCATAAATGCCCCCCCTTTTTAGCCATTGATGCCCCCCCTGTAGCCAGTGATGCCCCCCTGTAGCCGTGATGTCCCCCTTGTAGCCAGGGGATGCCCCCCTTGTAGCCAGTGATGCCCCCTTGTAACCCGTGATACCCCCTTGTAGCCAGTGATCCCCCCTGTAGCCAGTTGATGCCCCCCTTGTAACCAGTGATGCCCCTGTAGCCAGTGATGCCCCTGTAACTAAATATAAAATAACAAAAAAGTATTCACCTCAGTCCGCGCGTCCCGGTCCGGAGCTGCTGAGCGATGGGGGCAGCAGAGCAGTGTAAGCGGCGTGACGTCACCACGCCGCTTCCCGCTGCACGCAGCTCCAGATCCCCCTCGGCGCAGAGCTGCCAGCCGAGGAAATCGAGCGTCGCAGGGGCGCGGTGAGGCTTTTGCGCCCCCTGTGACGCTGTAACAGGGGAGGAGTCAGGACGGAACGTCCGTCGCGCCTCCTCCCTGCACCTGCACTGCTGGCTCTGCGCGACTGTTTACAAAAACAGTCGCGCAGATCAGGGCGATTCCCGGGGCGGCAGGGCAAGCGGCCGCGGCGCCCCCCTCAGGTGAGGGGAGCCGCGGCGCCCCGGGCGTCGCATGCCCCGCCCGCCCCTAGGAACGGCCCTGATTTTGACACCCAAATTATTCATTGTTTCATCTATGTAGCCACACATAGACTTGTTTTATCTATGACAAGATAGTTTTTTGGAGCTACGGGGGACTTCTTGATTAACTTTTATTATTAATTTTTTTTTAGTGGAAGGATTTAAAAAAAAGAAAATACGCTTTTGTTTCTTGTATTTCTGTTTTGTAGTGTTTGTAATGCAATTTTAACACATCAGCTTAATTACTTGGATCATTATGATCATGGTGATACCCTATGTGTGATTTTTTATCACACCTTTGTTAAATTAAATCATTTAAAAAAAAAAAATAATGTAGGTTTTCTTTCTGTGAACTTTTTTATACATTGTTTTTATTTAATTTTATGTACTATTTTTTTAGTCCCACTAGGGGACTTTACATTGTGATTGATTGCTCATATAATGTTTTGGTATTACTGCCTGTTGGCATAAAACTGAAAGGCAACCTATTAGGCCATGCCTCTGGTAATTAAAAAAAAAAAATGTTTGAAAATCTATAAATACAATTTTTTCTGAGCAATGAATAATTAATTTAAACAATGTCCCCCCTCCTATTTTCCATAACAAGGTGAAGATGACATCTGCAGCCTAATACTATCAGAAGGTCCATGGATATTGAGCCCTTCTTACCATAAAATACTAGCCCAGAGTTGTCCCAGAAGCAAATCATCACATTAGAGGGTCTGCTTTTGACTGTAACCTTTCTCTTTCCAGTACTCCTCATTGGGTACAAATTTCATAGTGAGAGTGGGTTAGTGTTAGTGACAAAAAACACTTCTGGCTGACACCAAATCACAACAATAGCAATGGAGAGGTGTATGTCAGACACTTCCACTATTAACACTGAAATAAAAAAGTAAAGAACACAGTGACACAACCTAAAACCTTTTTTTCTTAAATGAACACTCCTCAAAAACATCCCTCATTGACCATATTATTAATTAAATGATTCAACACTGGTCCATCATTGCCAGATGAGTCCATCATAGTCCAACTAGGAAATCTGTAGAAAAGACAAACACTTCAAAAAGCATGACAATGCTAAACTAATGAGTCTAGGTGATACAGGCCTAAGACGTTGCACAATTTCCAGGGGCTTGGTTCTCTGTTCTCTCCCTCCCCCGTAGGAGATTGTTCCTCTTATATATGGCCTGTACCCACTCTCCTGCCCTACCATTGTTTTATTGTTTTATGCTTAATGCTAACACAAAACACAACCGTTACTTATCACCCCACACCCCCCAATTCGACATATTACCCCATGGGGAATTTGCACAGAGGTGGGGAACAGGGAGCGAGATGCGGGAAAGGGGGTTTTTTTGGGTTTTTGGGGGGGGGTTTTTTGGTTTTTAAACCGGGAAATTTTTGCAATTGTTTTTTTTGATGATTTTTCGGTTTTAAGCTGCCCAAGTTTTTTTTAAAATTTAAAAGAAACTAATTTTGACCACTTTACTATCACAATATAACTATACTTTATTTTTTTTACCTTTTTTTTTCCTGCGGTTCCAGTTTTTAATTTTCAGTTTTTCCCCTGGGGGCTGCGGTTTAAACCGCTGTGTTTTTGATGCCCTATACGTGCACCAACAAAAGAGGAGAACCAAGCCCCAAAATTTTTTCCAGAACTTTTAACCCAAGAGCATCAAAATGCCTGTTCTAGCTTGCCTGCTGATTATATTGCTATCTCTTCCCAAACCCAAAATTTCCCTGGTCAAAAACCTTATGATTAGAGATGGGGCAAATTTTCTAAAAAATTCATTCGGAAATTCGCCGAATTTTCCGAAAAAATTTCGTTTTTTTTCCAAAATTACTTGGGGCCAAAATCGCTTTTAAAAACCCAGCAAATTTCCGGGCTGCCAGAGCCGCAGGGTGCTGTAGAACTTTTGTCCCCATGTTTTAAATATGCAAGGGAGCTTGGTTTGGTTTTTTTTTACAATGTTGTTTTTTTGTATAAACACGAAAGATGACGCCGCCGCTTTTGAATCGCTTCACTAAAAAAATTTTCCCTGGGAAATTTAAAAGAGGGAAAAACGGACCAAAAAACTAAAACCCGGGAAAATTTTTGCCTGTTTAAAGTAAATGCCAGCGAAAGCGGGAAAAAAAAGAATTTAAAGAGCTCATGGCAACTTTAGTGACAGAGTGGGGAAAAGGGTTGGGGGCGGCAACCACAGCATTTTTGGTCGGGCAGTGGCACAATGACATTCTGGAGGGGCAAAACAGGAGGAACCACAAAATTTGGCACAATAAATGAAGGGGGAGGTCACGGGGAAAGCGAAATGAGGTCAGGAAAGGGCCCACAAGGGGAAATTCTGGGGGGTGGCAAAACAGGGGGAAGCCACAAAATTGGCACAATCACACAGTGGGGAAAGGTCCCGGCGGCAGCGTTGAGTTTCAGGCGGGAGGGCACAATGTTTTTCTGGGCGGCAAAACGTTTTTGGCCCACAGAGTGGCACATGTTTCAGTGGGGGGGTCACGACAGCACAGCATAAAGATCAGGCTGGCACAATGACATTCTGGAGGCAGAAAAACAGTATTAGGCCACGAGTGGCACAATCCACAGTTTTGGGATTTTCCGGAGGCAGCAGAAATGAGACGGGCGGGGGGCCACAAGGGCATTCTGGGCGGCTAAACATTATTAGGCCACAGAGGGGGCACAATCCCCACAGGGTGGGGGTAAAGGGGACAGCAGCGCTTGAGTTCGGGCAGGGGCCCAAATGACATTCTGGAGGGGGCAAAAAAATTTTTTGGGCCCACAGATTTGCACAATGATACATTTGTGGATCACGACAGAAAGAAAGCATGAGTTTCAGGCAGGGGGAACAGTGACTTTCCCTTGGGAGGTGGCAAAAACAGGGGGAAGCCACAGAGGGGGGACAATAAAAGGAGAGGGGAGGTCCCCGGGGGTTTTGCAGCATGAGGTCAGACGTGGCACAATGACACGTTGGAGGTAAACGGAAACAAAACGCAGCAGCAGCATAGGGTCTTAGGGGTGGCAAAAAAGAAGAGTGTTTGGGGGTGGGGGGGCTTTTAACCAGTCCCGGGAAAAGAGGTGGTGGGGCAAAAGGGAAAAAACTGGAAAGATTTTGTGGCATCGGCCCGGGGGCGGCACCCAGTTAGTGGTTGAGGCAGGTAGTTTGAACCCGACGACGCCCAAAGGTTTTTGGTTTTTGGAAATCCGGGCCCCAAACCACGCCGGGTTTAATTTTTGACAAAGGTCAGTCGTTTCCACTTTTCCCCGGGGACAAGCGGTTCCCCTTTTGGGGTTTCCGAGGGGCCCCCCGCCGCACTGAACCCCCGCTCTAAAGCCACATTTACTGGCCGGGCAAAAAAACCCCCAAAAGTTTCTCCACTGAAAAATTTCGGCAAGTTGGGGGCCACACACCCATTTGGGCTCCCGGTGGGCCCCACCCGGAAATCTTCTAACTGAGGGTGGCAGAGGGGCTGTCCAATTAGGCCACAACCGTTGGTTCAGGGACTGCTCCGGGTTTCCTCCCTGCTCCCGGGCTGCGGGCGACTGCCCCCTTCACTAGGCGGGTAAAGGGAAAAAAAGCGGGCTCATCATTGACCCCAAAGACTTGGGTTTTACTACGATGGACCCGGTACTGCTTCTACCCCCCCCCCTTCCCCCAGAAGGCCGGGCAGTATTTACGTAGCGTGGGGAAACCCCCCGGGTAACCCTGCAGGGGAGGGACGATGCCCACAAAGGCAGCACCCAAAACTGATTAGGGGGTTTTCCCCTATGGGAAATTTGATTTTTGTCTTCCCCCAAAATTAGCGGGGGAAAAAAGGCCCCCAAATTTTTGGACCGGTAGCGGGGCCCAATTGGGGGAGACCCGGGAAGTAAATTCCCTTGCCGATGCGACTATTCGGTTTGGTCACTACCCGGAAAAATAAGCTTTGCTGGGGCCCCATTGCACAAGTAAAATTTTTCCGAGGGGCTCCCTGCCCCCCATTTCCACTGTAAAACTGCCACGGTGTTTGGGGGGTCATCTGCCTCTTCTTCCTCATCTCCTTTCCCCCCCCCCTCCGGGTTTGGCTCCTGCTCCTCCTCTCTTTTTCCCCATGGGTAGAAAACCCACTCATTTCACCTGACAATGCTTCTGCTCCAATTTCCTCCCCCTCCCCCCTCCATTTCAGTCCCCCCCCCGGGAAAATAAATTTTGGCCCACAGATGAAGTCGCCACGTTCCCCATTCCCTGCCCAACAGTTTTTTTCGCATTTGTTCCAGGACATGAAGCAGGGGGGAATGTTTGTTATTCATTCCGTGTCCTGGGGGACTGACAAATAACTTTGCCCCCCTCAAAAAATTTGGGGCCCTAAACAAAGGCAGGTGTCACGCATGAGCTCCCACTGGCAAAAATAAAATTTCACAGGGGGTATTTTCTGTCTGCCTGGATCATCAAAAAATCATTAGGGGGCCCTTTCTTTTGGTTCATACAGTCGGTCCAACTGTGGGCGGGAAATTTTCCAGCGGGGGGAAACCCATGCATATCAGAGTGTGTTGGGGGGGGCCGTTCGGGGGCCGCTGCAACTCGAGGGGGGTTTTTTCCTGGTTTTGGGTACAAAATGGAAAAATTTGCGGGCACATTTTCCCTGGCCATTTCAGAGTTTCTGAAGATCGGGGGAAAGGACTTCAGGCCCTTTTTCCCAAACCGGGTTTGAACACTGCGCTTGCAGGGCGCTTGGACCATCCCTCCTGGTGAAAGCGCGGACACCATGTTCCTCCCTTTTGCCCGTCCCCAAATGGTTCCGATTTGCGTTGGGCGGGAAAGCCACATTGGGTTTTCGGGCTGCATGAGCGGAGCATTTCCCCCCCTGTGTACTTCGTTCGCCGAGGCAACCCGGGTGTAGAACTGCTTTACCCGCTGGGGCCCTACAAAAATGGGGTATGATGGACAGTACTTGTGGAGGTGGATTTTTGGGGGTGGTGGAGGAGGGGAGGATTTTGGCGCGGTGCAGCGTTTACAACGTGGAGGAGAAAGGGGGTTTCCCCCTGTCCAATTTTGTTGGTGTGCCTGGGCGGGAAGCACATTCCCCCAGGGGGCCCATAAAGGGGCATGTACTGGCCCTGACCCTATTTACAGCTCCAGAAAATCCGCGCCGCCGTGCACCCCCGGAAAAAAACCCATAAGCTCAAGGACTGACCCCCCTTTTTGTTTAAATATTTAAAGAAGTGCTGGTACTGCCTTTTTTAAAAAAAAATTACGGCTTGGAACTCTCCATCTCGGTCGGGAACCCAAACCATTAGTTCTTTGAACAGTGCAGAGTCCACCCTTTGGAAAGGGAGGGACTTTCAGTACAACAACTTGGCAGGAGCACGGGCACTGCTGCACCCCTTTGGATGTTTGGGCGCATACGTTGTCCCCCTTTGCAATCGCCTCCTGATGCTGCTTGGGCCCCCTGGTAGCGAGGAGCAGGGGCATCTGGGCCGGGAAAATGATTTTCAAAAAGAAACAGCTCCCTTCTCAGAGGGGTGGGGGAGCCTTGACTTTTCTGGGAATGGCATGCTTTTCCCCTGGGGGTGGGTGCTGTGTTGTTGCTGCGGCGGGAGGATGGACCCCCAATTTTGAGCCCCGTTTCTCCCAGGGCCCCCGAATGGGTGATGCTGCATGTGTTTTAAAGCAGGGGCCTGGGGGCCAACGTAAAATTTCCCGGCCACGCTTCCCCTTTTTTTGCCCACAGATTCTTAAAATTTTACCCCTATTTTGGTTTCCCCCGGGGTTTAGCAAAGAATGCCACCCCGGTATCGGATTTTAAAACCCCCAACGCTCCGGGCCCGAGTGAATTTCTGCCCCGCTGCCTCGCTGACCCTGTGCGCCCACTTTCTTGGGCCTGCGAAGCGGGTTTTTTTTTTTCCCCCTGGCCCGCCCTTTGGGTCCCCACCCCACACTGCTGCATCCTGCGAAACACGGCCAACGGGGCCCACTTGCTGGGTTCGTTTGCCTGCGCGCAAGGTTTACGCCCCCCTTCTCCTACGATGAGAAACCCCCGCCCACCCGGCTCCCCAAATGCGGTCGGGTACTTTATACTATTTGTTTTCCAAACGTTTACTGCTGTCCCCATCCCCGGGCCTTTTTATGCAGAGGGTGCCTTCACAACCCTAACCCCCCCATGCCACTTTTCCCCATCAAAACTTTGCCGCCTTTCTGCGAAGCGGCGATAAATTTGGGCCCCTTTTCTTCGCTGCCAAGTACTGCTGACTGCCCTCCTCAAATTTTTCATTTCCCCGCTATATAGTCGCTGGGGCCCCGGGCCCCATAGTAGATCTTGGCTGAGGGGGAAACCCGGGTGGGACATAGGCGGGCTGAGGGCAGGTGAGGGTTTGCTTTACCCGCTCCCCCCCCCCGGGGCCCTGCCCCAAAAAAATTTGGTTTTTTATTGAAGTTCCCCCCCGACTCTTGGGTGGGGGTTTTCAGGTTTTCATCTTTGGGGGGGAAAAAGGGGTGACCTTGTCCCAAAAAATCAAAAAACCCTTTGGGTTTCTGAACAACACACGGCCCCTTGATAACAGCGGCAGTTGTGGCCCACTTTTGGGGACCCCTGGGTGCGAGTCCCCCCTTTCTTTTGCGCGACCTGGGGCCCGTCCAGGAATGTTTGTGGGCCAAATGACATCGCCCCGGGGGGGGGGGCGGGCCTGCCACCTCTCTGTTGAAAAATTTTCTGTTTGTTCCCAAAATGAAAAGACACTGGTTTTTATGATGAAATCTGTAATGATTAATTTACCCCTGTTTTTTTTATCCAAAAGACAAGCTTGGGTAACCCCTTTGGGTATAAAATGCGTCCCAAATGGCCAGGAAAAATTTACTTGGTTTGTGTCGTTTAAAAAAACTGTGTGTTTTACTAAAAGAAAAGCAAAAAAAGGGTTAATTAATCTTCCCGGGCATGAAAATTTGGCTACAGGGAAAAAAAAATATATTTTGGGGGTTTTAAAAAAAGGGTTTAAATTTTTTCACACACCAAACAAAAAACAAGTTAAATTTAAACCCCTTTATGTAAATTGCCCAAAAAATTGAGCCCCCAAACTAGTAGGGTTTTTTAGCGGTTACAAATTTCGTGTTTCTACGCCCCCACAACAAGAGATACGTTGTAATTTTAACCCTTTTCTTGTGAATTTTGGCTACGGAAAAAATTTTTATATTTTGGGGTTGAAAAAAAACGGTTTTTTTTTTTCGCACACCACAAAAAAAACGCTTAATTAAAACCCCGGGTGTAAATTGCGCCAAGAAAAGGAGCCCGCAAAAAAATAGTAAACTTTGTGCTTTACAATTGGCCCTGTTTTTTTCCCACGCCATACAAAAAAGGGGATACAAATTGTTAAATTAAAACCCTTTGTTGTGGTTTTTGGCTACAGGGAAAAAATTTAAAATATTTTGGCGTTGAAAAAGCGGGGTTTTTTTTTTTCAAACACCCGCCAAAAAAACGCTTAATTTAACCCCCAGGGTGTAAATTGGCCAAAAAAAATTTGGGGCCCCCCCAAAATAGTAGCTTTTTACGTTTACAAAAATTGGGGTGTTTTTTAAGCCACAAACAAGAGATACAGGGTTTTAATTAAACCCCTTTTCTTGTGAAATTTTTCTAAGGAAAAATTTTAAAATTTTTTTTGGCGTTGAAAAAGACGGGTTTTTTTTTGTCGCCCCACCGCAAAAAAAACGCTTAATTAACCCCCGGATGTAAATTGGCCGGGGGCCCCCAATTTTTGGAAAAATTTTGGAGCCGCCAAAAAAATTTAAAAAATTTAAGGTTTGGCCTTTTTTTGTAGCATTTTTTAAACCAATTCCCGGTGTTTTCCCTACCCCCCCAATTTTTCATTTTAAGGTTTTTTTAAAAAAAACAGTTGTTAAATTTAAACCCTTTTCTTGGGGAATTAGGCACGGAAAAAATTTTTATATTTTGGGGTTTTAAAAAACGGGGGAAATTTTTTCACACACCAGCCCAAAAAAAAGCTTATTTTTTAAACCCCTGGATTTTAAAATTTCGCCCAAAGAAATTTTCCCCCAAAAATAAAATAGCTTTGTAGCGTTTACCAAATTTCGTGTTTTTACGGCCCCCACAAAAAGGATTTCGTTTGTAATTAACCTTTGCTTGTGAAATTTGGTAAGGAAAAAATTTTTATAATTTTTGGGGTTTTAAAAAGAAGGTTTTTTAAATTTTTTTCACACACCCGCAAAACAACGCTAAATTAACCCCTGGATGAAAATTTCGCCAAAAATTGACCCACAAACTTGGGAAGCTTTTTAGCGTGTTTTCAAATTTCGTGTTTTCTACGCCACACAAAAATGATACAGTTGAAATTTTCCTTTGCTTTTGATTTAGGTACATAAAAATTTTTTATTTTTTTGGGGTTGAAAAAAAACGGTTTATTTTTGTCAGCACACCAGCAAAACAACGCTTTAAATTTAAACCCCTTTGGTTTTAAAATTTCGCCAAAAAATTGAGCCCCCCAAACTAGTAGGGTTTGTTGGGGTGTTTTCAATTGCGTGTTTTTTTTTTTCCCCCAAAAAACAAGAGGGTACAGTTGTAAATAACCTTAGCTTTTGAATTAGGCTACAGGAAAAAATTAAATATTTTGGCGTTGAAAAAGACGGTTTATTTTTGTCAGCACACCAGCAAAACAACGCTTAATTAACCCCTGGATGTAAATTGCGCCAAAGAATTGAGCCCACAAACTAGTAGCTTTGTAGCGTGTTACAATTGCGTGTTTTCTACGCCACACAACAAGAGATACAGTTGTAATTAACCTTTGCTTGTCAATTAGGCTACAGTAAAAATTTATATATTTTGGCTTTGAAAAAGACGGTTTATTGGGGTCAGCACACCAGCAAAACAACGCTTAATTAACCCCTGGATGTAAATTGCGCAATAGAATTGAGCAGCCAAACTTGAAGTGGTATTTGTATTGTAAAAACGCTGTTTCTTTAAATGAATACAACAGGAACTGGCTTAGATCCCACTTGGATATTGAATGTATATGCAGCTGCAGTGGACGCACACTGGATTTCAGATCCAATACCCCAAAAAATTAGAAATAGAACGTTAAGAGAACAGTCTCTGAGACAAGCTGAGACACCCCACAGAAATCGCTATATAAAAATCAATTCTTCAGTAAGAGCTATCAGCCGCGGCAGCACCTTCCCTGATCAGTACAGTGAGAGCAGTGTGAGCTCTCGGCGTCGCGCCCGGACTTATATAGTGCGGTGACGTCACAGAATCCCGCCGGTCTCTGATTGGCTTCATCTCTGCACATGTCATGCAGGCTATGCCCTTCTTCCTGCCAGAGTGCTTTGCCCCATGTAGCGCCATGTGCTCGCAGCCATCAAAAGCACACTTCGTTCACCCGAAGTACCCCAAAGTTCGACTTCGTTCCGAACCGCAGTTTTCCTGAAATTCTAAACGAATTCCACTTCGTTAGAATCGATTCGCCCATCTCTACTTATGATGTAAAAGAAAATGTAATTTATCTAACCACCTTTCTTTGCTATAAGTTCAATTTTAATGCTCCCTTGCTCATTGTAGGTGCTTTGGGCAGCTTACTTTTGCCCTCCACTGTAAACTCTAGTGTTTGTTTATACAATGTACTGTGTATTTGTCCTGTGCCGTGTAAACGCGCCCTTATAGTGTATCATACTTTTCCCACCATTTCTGCTACACTATCTCTTCTGTGAGATTGGATGAAATGGGATGAGACAGCTTTCCTTTGTCCTCTATGAGAATGAATGAGTCTTGGGCCTGCCTGACCCAGTCACTGAATTCCTGATTGACCTTCCCTGGATCACTTTTGGTAGGTATTAACCACACTAAGACTATCCCACAAGATCTGCCATTCTGGAGATGCTCTGACCTAGATGCCTCGCTATCACAATTTGGCCCTTGTCAAAGTTCCTGAGATCCTTAGGGTATGTTCACACGGCATACTTGAAGGGCAAAGTACGACACACAATTGCGCTGCAATATGCCTGAATTAAGCCCCGCAAAAATGGTAATTCATAGCTCTCATTGAGAGTTACAATTACCTAATGTTTTCCTTGGCGTATAATACACACTGAGGAAAAAATTGACTTACGTACCAGGGAATGTGAGAGTCAATGGGAGTCAGCACTTTAGAAGTACACGCTGGTCAGCGCACTCCCGGCGTATTGCGGTACAGTACATGCTGCAATATGCTGTCTGAACTTATCCTGTTTCCAATACATCAACTTCAAGACCAGACTGTTCACTCGCTTTATTGTTTATACCAACCCTTGACAGATGCCATTGTAATAAGATAATCAATGCTATTCACTTCACCTATCAATGGTTATAATTAGGGATGAGTAATATTATCGGCAAAAGTTGAAATCGTCACGGTTTTTAGGCTTATCTTAAATCTCCGATCACGCGATAGTTTAGGTGACAATCTTTTAGATTATCTTTTACGATCGCGCCTTTTTCAGCATTTCCTGTAATTTTGGCGGCCAGCCAATCAGCTCCGAGGATAGAGGGGGGTCAGGAGGATGTACGATGTCACCACTTGGCGGTGTATGGATCTCATTGGCTGAAAAAATCACGTGACCTCGTTTTATCTATGCAATTGCAGTTCCTGTTCAGCTCATTCTCTGGCTATGTCACTTCACAGCTGGATGTCTCGGCGTCTAAACCAATAGCTCTTCTAATACACAAAGCCAACCACCGATCTGTAGCTTAGGATATAGTTAGATTAGAGAATTTCACTTCTTATTTAGTTAGAGAAAGTTTTATTGCACTCACTGCGTGTCAGTGTTTCCAAAATCGGCATAACTTATCCCTATAACATTTAAATACTCTTATTGCAGTCCGTGCGTCTGTTTGGTGCAAAGAGCTCACTTATACGCAAATTGTGTTATACATATTTCTTCCAACAGACCACATTTCACAGGTATTCGATAGAAACAATTCTGTTTCTAATCCTAGTTGACCAGTGGAAATTAGAGGGATTTAAGAATATCTGTGATCTGCCTTCTTTGTAGTACAGTTTCTCAATAAGTGACTGTGAAAAATTCTTCTATAACTTTTAAATTGTTATCTTTCTGAACATGGAGCGAACTGCAGGTGGTAAGCGAGAAAAGATGGATGTAATGGGTGATCTCTGGCAATCCTTCTTTACCACACATCAGAACCCCCCACAATGCCTGTAATGTAGAGGGCCACCGTACATTACAACACATACCAGAGGACTGCTTAAGATATTAGTGCTAGCTATCTGCGTATCAACACGATGTATTTGGATAGTTCCAGACCCAATTGGACTTTGGGTATCCAAAATGGACTGAAGCGCCCGAGCTCGCTCGCCACCGACCATAGAGGTCGTTGTCGCCTGTCAGCAGCCAGCGTCATATCTGAGCGGACCTTCAGCACAGCTGGAGGAGTCTTTACCAGAACTAACGCATCCTGCGCTTTCCACTGAAAAATTGTGGATGTTGACTTCATCAAGATGAATCAGGCGTGGATCTCTGATGATGTTGTGGCCCTAGTTGCCGAGGTCACCCATTAGTTGCTGGTCTACCTCACATTCCTCTTCCAAAAGAAATGGTCCTCTTGAAAAAAATTTTTTTAAATGATCACTTCATAATTAGTGTTTAGCGATTTTTATCGACAAAGTTGAAATCGGCAAGGTTTTTATGGTGATCGAAATTCCAGATTAGTCGATATTGAAGGTTAAAAATCTGAGACTCATCATCTATTAAGATCGCGCCTTTTCGGGGCCGGGCTTCCTGTAATTTGGCGGGCCAGCAAATATATTATAGATTAGAGAAGGGTTGAGTGTTGGTGGTGCGACGTCATGATGGGATGTGTATGTTGCGATTGGCTGGAAAAATCACCATGGACCTCGTTTTACATAGAAACAGGGCGGTTTCCTTTTCAGCGTCAGTGTCTATCAGCGTCTCATAGGGAGATTAAGACGTGCGCCCTGCCTGTGCCACACAGGCAGCGAAAATAGTCTATTTCTGAACAGAGAAACCTCTGATATTAGCTGTCGGATCCTTCCATTTAGTTAGATTAGAGATTTAACATTTTATGGTAGTTAGCTAGAGAATTTTAAGCAGGGCATATACGCTGGTAAAGGTCACGGCGGAGGAGCGGGGGGGGGGCCGCGGGGGGGGGCCCCAGCGGGGCGAACACAGGACAAGCTCTATCTATCAAAGAAACAATTGGATAAAAGTTTCACACAAGACTGTACGTGTAGATATTTGTTGAGTGGAATATACTTTTTTTTTATTAACAGTTTGCTATTGAAGTATTTTCCTGCGATATTGGGCAGTCTGAACTTATTATTGGATAAAACATCAAATTACTAGTAAACTGCAGGTTCTCTTTTGGGTAGCTGCAAAAAAAAACTCCATTTTAGTACAGTATACATTTCATATAGGTGTTTCAATTTTACCAATTACACCTGTGACTGTTTATATTTCAACCTTGCACCTAAATTACAATCCAGCAAATCATTGTAGTCAGCACTCAGCACAGGTTGTTTGTTGCCAAAACATACGTGTATCGTACTGAAAACTCACAGTTACGTGGATTGTTTTTTTACTTCTTGGCACCCAGTTATCTGTTACATTGACGCTAGCATCTACGTAAATCTTAAAACAGCTAATTCTATATTCCTATCACAGGTGTATTGAAAGTGCACAGAAAATACTCAGGTATTATATCAAACATAACAGTTAGTGTTTTTTGACTTTTGCGCACCTGTACTGTTCATTGAAGCTGCATTACGTAAATCATTAAAACAGACAATTCTATATTCACTCAGTGTGAATTGACAGGTGCAAAAAATACAGTTTATTATATCAAAACATAACAGTTACGTGGCTGTGTTTTGTTGACTTTTGCGCCACATGACCTACAAAATCAGAACGCACCCCAAGTATGTTCATTGACGCAAAACCGGCAGCATCTACGTAAATCTTAAAAATCGCAATTCTATATACACACAGGTTGATTGAAAGGTGCAAAAAAATACGTTCCACCACAAAAAAATACAGTTTATTATATCAAAAACATAACAGTCTTCGTGCTTTTTTGACTTGTTGCGCACCCAGTATCTGTTCCATTGAGCAGCATCTACGTAAATCTTAAAACAGGCAATTTCTATATTCACCACAGGTGAATTGAAAGGTGCAAAAAAAAATACAGTTTTATTATATCAAAACATAACGTTACGTGTTTTTTGACTTTTGCGAACCAGTACTGTTCATTGACGCAGCAATCTTACGTACAATCTTAAAACAGCAATTCTATATTCACCACAGTGTGAAGTTGAAAAGTGCAAAAAATAACAGTTTATTATATCAAAACTAACAGTTACGTGTTTTTTGACTTTTGCGCACCAGTACTGTTCATTGACGCGAATCTACGTAAATCTTAATAACAGCAATTCTATATTCACCACAGGTGAATTGAAAGGTGCAAAAAATACAGTTTATTAATCAAAACGCTAACAGTTACGTGTTTTGTTGACTTTTGCGCACCCAGTACTGATTCGCATTGACGCAGCATCTAGT
The DNA here is from genome assembly GCA_025379985.1 of Phyllomedusa bahiana. NCBI lineage: Eukaryota > Metazoa > Chordata > Amphibia > Anura > Hylidae > Phyllomedusa > Phyllomedusa bahiana. The sequence goes on along the minus strand of JAODAL010041419.1, from coordinate 5,622 downwards.
AAATCTTAAATAACAGCAATCTCTATATTCACCACAGGTGAATTGAAAGGTGCAAAAAATAAACAGTTTTATTATATCATAACATAACAGTTTACGTGTTTTTGACTTTTGCGCACCCAGTACTGGTTCTATGACGCAGATCTACGTATAATCTTAAAAAAGCAATTCTATATTCACACAGGTGAAATTGAAAGGTGCAAAAAAAATACCGTGTATTATACGAAAACATTAACAGTACGTGTTTTTTTGACTTGTTGCGACACCCGAGATACTGTTCATTAAAGCAGATATACGTTATTTAAAACAGCAATCTCTATATTCACCACAGGTGAATTGAAAGGTGCAAAAAATACAGTTTATTATATCAAAACATAACAGTTACGGTTTTTGACTTTTGCGCTCCCAGTACTGTTCATTGACGCAGCATCTACGTAAATCTTAAAACAGCAATTCTATATTCACACAGGGCGAATGAAAGGTGCAAAAATACAGATTATTATATCCAATCATAACAGTTAGTGTCATTTTTTTGACTTGCGAACCAGTACTGTCATTGAAGCAGCATCACTACAGTAATCTTAAAACAGCAATTTCTATATTCACCACAGGTGAATTGAAAGTGCAAAAAATACAGTTTATTATATCAAAAACTTAACTGTTTCGCAGTATGTCTGTTTTTTGACTTTTGCAGCCAACCTTAGTACTGTTCATGACGCAGGCATCTACGTAAATCTATTTAAAACAGCAATTCTATATCACACAAGGTGAATTGAAAGTGCCAACAAATACAGTTTATTATATCAAACATATAGTACGTGTTTTTGACTTTGCGCACCCAGTATATGTTCATTGAAGCCGCCAGCATCTACGTAAATCTTAAAACAGCCAATTTTTATTCACCACAGGTGAATGAAAGGTGCACAAAAAAACTACAGTTGTATTATAATCAAAAAAGCATAACAGTACGTGTTTTTGACTTTGCGCACCCAGTACTGTTCATTGACGCGAGCATCTACGTAAATCTTAAAACTCAGCAATTCTATATTCACCACAGGTGAATTTGAAAAGGTGGCAAAAAATACAGTTTATTATATTCAAAAACATAACAAGTAAGTGTTTTTTGATTTTGCGCACCCAGTACGACTGCTTGAATAGATGTTCATTGAACGCAGCATCTACGTAAATCTTAAACAGCAAATCTATATTCGACAAGATGAATTGAAAGGTGCAAAAAATACATAGTTTGATATATCAAATCATAACAGTTACGTGTTTTTTGACTTTTGGCACCAGTACTGTTCATTGACGCAAGCGATTTCGTAAATTCTAAAACAGCATTTCTATATTCACCACAGGTGAATTGAAGGTGCAAAAAAATACAGTTTATTATAATCAAAACCATAACAAGTTACGTGTTTTTTGACCTTTTGCGCACCCAGTTACTGTTCATTTGAGCAGCATCTACGTAAATCTATAAAACAGCAATTCTATATTCCCACAGGTCGAATTGAAGGTGCAAACCCCACAACGAAACAATACAGTTTATTATATCAAAAATAACAGTTTAAGTGTTTTTTGACTTTTGCGCACCCAGTCCTGTTCATTGACGCACCAAGCATCTACGTAAATCTTAAAACTAGCAAATCTAATTCACACACAGGTGAATTGAAAGTGCAAAAAAATACGTTGTATTATACGAAAACAATAACAGTTAAGTGTTTTTTGACTTTTGCGCACCCGAGTACTGTTCATTGACGCAAGCATCTACGTAAATCTTAAAACAGCAATTCTATATTCTCCACAAGGTGAATTGAAAGGTGCATAAATACAGTTTATTATATCAAAAACTAATAACAGTTACGTGTTTTTGACTTTTGCTACCCAGTACTGTCATTGACGCAGCATCTACGTAAATCATTAAAACAGCAATTCTATATTCACCCAGCGTGAATTGAAAGGTGCAAAAAAATACCGTTTATTATATCAAACATAACAGTTACGGTTTTTTGACTTTTGCGCACCAGTACTGCTTCAGTGAAGCAGCAATATACGTAAATCTTAAAACAGCAATTCTATATTCAACCACAGCCCCCCCCCCCGTCTTAGGAATAGAAAACTCAGGATGCCTAAACACCATTACCGGCCTTCAGCATCACCCTCCACACTACCCAAAACCACCCCCCCCCCCTCTCCCCCTTCACCCCCCCCCCTAGTTATCACCCCCCCCCCCCCCCCCCCCCCGCCCCCCTACCCCCCGTCCCAAATGCTTTTGCGCACCCAGTACTGTTCATTGACGACTTAGCATCTTCGAAATCTTAAAACAGCAATTCTATATTCACCAACAGTATCGTGAATTGAAAGGTGTGCAAAAAATACCATTTAACTATACAAAACATAAACAGATCCATGTTTTTTGGATTTTGCCCAGTCCGAGATTTGTTGATTGACACCCTTGCAAGTAAATTTGAATCAGCATTTTGTTTTGTATTAGAGGGATTTGGAATAGCTGTGTTCTGCCGTCTTTTAATAAGGAGACTTTCCAAAACTATTCCATACTTCTCAAATTTTATATTTCTGGACATGGAGCGGAAATGCAGGTGGTATAGCGAGGCGAAAGAGGGGGTAGCAAATGGGGGTAGAGGTACGATCGAGAAAAGGTGATCCTTCCGTGCTGGCGACAACACGCTTGCCCAGGGATCTTCAGTTGCAGGACCGGTTCAGGCCTGGTCATCGCTGGGTCAGGGCCTGTTGATCTAAGTAACGAACATCGTCGCAATCTGTCCTTCAGTGGTATAATGCAACCTGCATCTAGCAGTTTACCTCCTGTCCCTCCAAGTCACGGCCACAAATGTCGTCTTCAGCATCAGCAGCATCCGTCCAACATGAAGGCAGCCACAAAATGTCAAACTCGTGTCCCACCACTGTGGATAATTCACGATTGTGTCTGAAGTCCTCTTTGATGACAAATTGCGGTTGGGGTCAGAAAGGCATGTTTAAAAGATCAAGAGGGATGATTTGTCTGTCTGGAGCCCAGTTACTGATGCCACCAGAGGAGGTGAAGGAAGCCGGTCAATCGGCAAAAATCCCGGGCCGGTCGGCAACGCCTTGCAAGTGCCCCTTGCTTGTATCCCGCAGCTTCTGGATGCAGAAGTCAGGACGACCAAAGTCACTGGTTGATGGTGATGATGATGACGACATTGCGGATCCATCCTGGTTCTTGTCCCGCAGAATTTGCTTGCGAGAGCTTCATCATGTGGACGAGGAGGAAGCGATGGAGGTAGTGTCAATCGGGTCCCGCCAACAAAAAGGGTATGAGGGCGGTGCAGAAGTCCGCTGATATGATTCCGCCAGCTAACGTCGCGCAAACCGGCACATATCGCTCTATGCCGCAAAAAGGTCCAGGACCTCTCACGCCAGGGCCTTCTTTGAGAAAAGCCTTTGATTCACCAGCGATGTCATATGCCGCCTTGCCTTAAACGCATAAGTAGAGGCAAGAACCATTATAGTGGTTAACAACACCACAACATGTCTTGTCACATGCAGCGAGATGCATGTGTTGAAATGGAGGGGAACCACTTGGCAAAAAAAGGGCCAGGACCGACGCCGGGCCTACAACCACTGTCACCACCCTCTGTCTCCGCCTCCTCTCCTCCGCCACCACAAGGTTCCTCCGCACTGCCCATGTCTCTCAGGAGTTTCATGATCAGGGTTCAGCTCCGCTTCCGCTCCACCGTCGGCCCGGGAGTACCACCAGCACCACAAGAGAACCCATCACCCCTTCTCCTTCCGCCAGTTTGACGACCTGCACGCCGCTACAGCGGCAGTCTAGCAGCCAGCCTTCTCGTCTTCCAGGTTTGGGAAACAGAAGCCCCAAAACAAGAAACACTTTAACCCAAACCATCCAAGCCAAAAAGCGCCACCACCCCCACCACCACCTGAATGTCGGCATTGCACAGGCTTTTGGGCCTAGGAAACTGTTGCCTTTCCGTCTGGTGGACACAGATGGGTCCGCCACGTCATGGCCCTCGACTCTGCCCCAAATACAGATGCGAGAGGGCATTTCTTTGCCAGAAAGCCGTCCCTGCCTCTGGCCGCACGTCGTTCATCTAAAAATTTCAAGTGCGTGGGTGTATGCATCTGTGTCCGGAAAAGTCCATCTCACCATCACGGACACATGGACTCAGTAAGCACGCCAAGGCCGCTATATCTCAGTGACAGCTCATGGGTGGCTGGGTGGATGTCTCTGGGGGTGACGGTGGCTCTCAGGCTCGGCGCACGCTCTTCAAAACCGCAGGGATGGTGCAGGGCTCTTTCCCCCAGGTCCTCTGGTGGCATCACGTGCCCAGAGACACCAGGCCGTGTTGAAATTAATCTGCCTTGGAGACCGTCCACACACAGGTCAGGAGCTGTGGACGGCTCTAAGCAACGAGACCGAGCGCTGGCTGGGTGACAAGAACCTTGTGCCAGGCAAGGTGGTGTGCGATAACGGCGAAATCTGCTGGCCGCCCTTAAGATCGGTAGGCTGGAGCACATCCCTTGCCTGGCACATGTCATGAACCTTGTCGTCCAGAAATTTCTAAAGAGCTACCCGGGTCTGGACTGCCTGCTGAAGAAGGCTCGAGGTCTGAGTTCGCACTTCCGCCGTTCGCACCTGCTTCGTCCCGCCTGGCTGCGTTGCAGCGTCAGCTCGGCCTCCCCGTCAACCGTCTCATTGTTGACGTGGCAACACGCTGGAATTCCACCCTCCACATGCTCCAGCGATTGTGGCAGCAGCGCAATGCCATTACGCAGTACGAAGTGACACATGGCCTGACAAGCAGCGGTACGGACCTCGGGGTGTTGAACCACCGAGAGTGGAGGCAGGTGAAAGAGCTCTGCACCATCCTTGCCAGTTTTGAAGAAGCCACCAAAATGGTCAGTGCGGACAATGCCCTTGTCAGCATGAGCATTGTGGTGATCTTAGTTCTGGAACGATCGTTGGACACTCTGAAACAACAGGTCCCGCCAGCGACGGAGGAGGACGGACACAGATGCGGACACGGAGCCTTTCTCTCCGTCAAATCCACAAGGCCCGACAGTTTCACAATTTCATCGGTCTTCATTAGGCAGTGGTTCGGGGTCCAGAGCTAGTGCAAGGTGGCGCATCAGCTCTCAGGGTGCATCATCTCAGGCAAGTCAGGGCTGTGTTGAAGCTGTGCCGGAGGCAGCGGAGGAGGAGGAGGAGGAGGGGTATTCCTAGACACCGATGTTACCGACGTCCCTGCCTTGGAAAGAGGTTGGCGCGAATTTGAGGCGGAGGAGGAAGATGAGGAAGATCAGTTTGCTAGTGCCCCTCGACCCAGAGGCTTGGGAAATCAAGGCTCCATCTCTCACATGAGTGCTTGGATGCTCCATTTCCTCCAACATGATCCTCGCATTAAGGCCATCAAAATGAACAACAGTTACTGGGTGGCCACCCTCCTGGATCCCCGGTACAAAACAAAAATCAGCACTTTCCTTCCACCAACCCAAATAGAGAGTAAAATGCAGGAAATGGAGACCTTGCTGATTGATCAACTGGAGACATCTGTTGCGTCCGCTTCACGTTCCCAATGTCACGGTGGACAACATCAGCGACGTACA
>JAODAL010041418.1:0-35897 GCA_025379985.1 Phyllomedusa bahiana | reverse complement strand
TTTCCCTAGTCACATTTACCGTATTCCAGTGAATAATGGATAAATAATGAAAATCTGCAAAAAAAAGTGAAATTTTGAAATTTCACCCCCACTTTTGCTTTAATTTCTGTGAAATATCTAAAGGGTTATCAAAACTTCCTAAATAGTGTTGTAATACGTTAAGGGGTCTAGTTTCTTAGATGGCATTTTTTAAATGGGGGTATCTAACATGCAGGCCCCTCAAAAGCCAGTCAGAACTGGAGTGGTCCCTAAAAAAATGTATATTCCCAAATTTTCTGAAATTGTGAGAAATTACTACTAAATTTCTAAGCCCTCTAATGTCGTAAAAAAAAAAAAAGACATTTAAAAACTGATGCCAACCTATAGTGGACATATATAGTAGATGCTATTATAAACTATTTGTGGTGAATAATTATCTGTCTTGCACGCAGAAATTTTGCAACTTTCAAAATCGCAAATTTTTCCAAATTTTCATGAAATTTGATATTTTTCACAAACAAACAAGGTTTGTATGGATAAAAATTTTCTTAACTTAAAGCACATCTTGTCACGAGAAAAACAATCTCTTAAAATCACATGGATAGGTAAAAGTGTCAAAAATGTATTCTCACATAAATGTACACATGTCAGTTTTCAAAAATAGGGCTGGGTCAGGAAGGCCAAAACAGGCTGGGTCCTTAAGGGGTTAATATATTCCAATTTTTAGGGCATGTGAAATGACCAAAAAAAAGCAGTTTTGGCATTTGGGATTTTTTTTCTTCTATGGTGTTCAGTATGGGATAAATGATGTTATATTTTAATAGATCCATCTTTTTCAGATGCAGCGATACCAAATAGGTGTAACTTTTGTATTCTTTTTTGGGGGGGAAATGGCAAAAAGGGGGGTGATTTGAACTTTTAATTTTTTTTTTACATTTTTTTACACTTTAAAACATTTTTTTTCTTTAACTTTGAATCCCCCTAGGGTGCTTCACCACTAAGGGGCGCGATTGTTTATATAGCCTAATGCATTGTATAGACAATGCATTAGGGTATACAAAGATGGCGGTTTTACTACTTCCTGCCTGAGGCAGGAAGTAGTAGAACAGTAAACATGGCGGCGATGGATGCCTTCACAAGGCTTTCAACTGCCATGTTAACCGATCGGGAGGACGCAATTTCACTCTGATCGAAGTGAAGAATATTGCACGGCACAGTTTCTCCTTGATTTAGATGCCGCAGCCATCTTTGCTGCGGCATCTAAGGGGTTAAAAAGCTCGGGATGGCGGCGGAACCATCCCACACTGTAAGGGTATTTTCACACGGTGTCTTGCCTCCTTATGAACATACGCTTTTCAGATGCGTCTCTGGGTCCATCAGAACAGACCCAGAGACGCATCTAACATTTAGCAGTGTGTTTATCACTGCCAGCAATGACAAACACACAGCGGTGTTCACACCTGTCGGGTCCAACTTTCGCATGCGATCTAAGAAATGACATGCAATTATTTGCGACGATTATGCGCCACCACTAATGCATGTTTATGCCCCCCGATCAGCGTGAACTCCTGAAACACACAGTGTATTGCGACTCCTACTGTGCGCGCTGCAATACACTGTGTGAACATACCCTAATGTACATAGTGGAAATTTATTAAATAATTTAAAAAACAAACCACCTAATGAAAAAAAAAATCAACATAGTAGTCACATGCTTGTCAATATGTGAAGAGAAAAAATTTATTGGTAGTGTTCCTTTAAATTCTAATTCCTGGTCTGTTCAGTGTCTGCACAAGGCTTGCAAATGTGATTAGCTCTTCAGGAAGTGTAATCACTTATAGGAGATACGCTGTGTGTAGGATATATCTGACGTCATGGTGTATCATTGTTTCCCATAGTAACCAGCAGAACTGAGAATGCTGCTCTGGACTGTAACTCATGATCAGTGCACAATATTAAAGTAGTACATTTACTAACATTACAAAACTTTTATTTTAAATATCTTACATCTGTATCCTAAATGATAAATATAACTCAGAGGTAAGTATGCTGTTTAAAAACCTTTGATTTGTAGCATTTAAAATTTTAAAATACCGTTGGATCAAAAAAAGCGTAAAATATACTTCTGAATCAAGTGGGTTTTCCAATTTTCGGTTAACAAAGCTTAATCACTTAATAAATGCTTTCATTTGTCACCATTTCTATGGTATTAGTTTGCCATGAGAGAGTGATGACTCTGAAATCTCTCTTCTATTTTGCAACAATTTGACGCTTGTTCCTGTTTACGGAACATATAGGGTATGTTCCCATGACATTCTCGATGCTTATTTTTGGGCATCCCCAAAAAAGTGTGAAAAATGACTGTGTCATGGAAATGTATGTTGTGTATAAGGTGTAATAAGAAAGTTTGAATTTTTCATGTATTCCCAGTGACAACTGTTTTGTTTATGTATACCCCAGGCTTGGAACGGCCAACAGGGGAGTTGGGGAAACCCCCAGTGGGCACGTGGGCATGATAGGCCCCTCTCAGAGAAAATAGCAGAGAAAAATAAGCAAAAAGCAAGAGGCAAAGTTCAAGAGTTAAGTGAAGTCATGTACAGTACGAAAGAAGGGGTCCCCAAGAATTAACTCCAAAGATAGCCCCCCAAGAATAAACCCCCACGGGTGGGCCCTAAGAATCCCCCACGAGGGTTAAAAGAAAAAGCTTTACTGGTGGGCCCAAGACACCCCAGTCTGACACTCTGTACCTCAGTTATGTATATTCCCTGTCTACAAGCTGGTTTAGTCAAGCCTCATTAACTCCGGTCATAAACCACCCTCGGCCTCCCGGTTTATTGAGAGCGGGGTTATCTCCAAACTGTAACTTTTGACATGGGGCCTGGAGTTTCTCTACTCCAAAGAATGGCAAAAACAGAGTCTGCCCATAAAAAAACAGTATCATCACCCCAAACCACATCACAATGGGTCAATCAAGAGACAATTAAAAATTAGATACTCCTGCCTCTCATCACCTAATAAGCCAGTAAGGGACAACAAGTTACCCTAACTAACTGATGGGCAGCTCTGAAACCTGCACTGATTGTTCAAGTTATAACAATATGGTTTCAATAGGAAACTGGATTCAGGAGGGGTTCAATTATCAACTGAGCTACGTCCCAATTCCTTCCTTGCCCCAGGACAGAAGATAATCTACGGTGTAAGCGTTAGCTGTTTTCTGCAATTTATCCCTTTTATTTTATAACTGTATTACATATTTGTATGTCATCTTATTTTATCTATATTTTTGTATTATGTGGGGCCCCTGCCCTTTCTTTATTTGAAGCTTAAAATTTTAATAAGTTTGGTTCCTTTTTTGCTAAAGAGAACCATACCCTTTATATAGTTTTTAAAAAAGTGTGACTGGGAGGGCAGTTTTATTAGACGTTTTAACCTTGCAAGTGCCAGTGAGCGATGCTTGTAGGTGACAGCGTCCTTTCCCTCCAATTGATTACTGAGGAAGGTGGTGGTGGTGTATGTTTTGGGGTGCCTGGACTGTGTTGGCTTTTGAATGCTTAATTTGCTACCTGAGTGAAAGGTGAGTGCAAACATGGTAGTGGAAATAAATCAACCTCTTTACAGTGGCCCCCAGTCATGGCTGGGGGAAAACAGTAGGGGACGATGCAACATTCTTTTCCCGTTTTTTTCCTAGTAAAAAACCGCTTTGTTGTTCAGATGACGCTAATTTTACTCGCTTATTGTAAGCACAGAAAAATAAGTGACGTCAATTCTTAAAACATTTTCTGCACATTAAATGCCTACAGGAATCTATTCAGAGCGTAAAAAAAGTGTTCAAAATGATTCACACAAAGTGTGGTGCGTATTGGACCCAGATCCATACCAAAGTACCTAAAAACCATGCCTAAAATCCTCTTCAAATCCTTGTCGGAATTGGGGCATTTTTCAGAAGAGGATTGGACGCGGATTCAGCAAGTAAATTTACTTGTCAAAAACTGCTGTGTGAACATACCCATAGGAAGATTCTAGGCACAGTTTTCCCCGGGGAGGGGGTAATGGAAAATTAAAATGTTTAACACTGTACCCTATGTAAAATTGTACACAAGTATTATCGGCGCTTAATGTCCGCGCCTACAAAGAATTGACGTCAATTCTTTGAGCCATTTTACGTGCCAGTAATAATAATAATTATAATGTGTAGGAGGCAGAAATCCTATAATGCCGTTGTGTGAACTCTTCCATATAGTTTGTATACTGGACACAAAAACATGGTATACCACGTCCAATGCACACAGCATATATGTTCGGTAAGAAGGGAAAATGGAATCCAATTCAGGTTATGTGTGTCATGAGAGTATCCCTAGACTGAATACAATAGTATGCAGTTCTCAGCAGAGATCACAACTAGGGGCCCCATGAGAACTGTCTAGGTCTGACTTTGTTTGTTGCCCATAGCAACCAAGCAAAGCTCCCCTTTCATTTCATATAGTGCTCTGAGAAAATAAAATGAAAGGGGAGCTCTGATTGGTTGCTATGGACAACGAAGGAAGTCTTAGACCCAGACAGTTTTCATACATGTGGCCCTTTAGGTCTCTATGGGGTTGCTGCCTCAAGACAAAACCAGATTGTTCTTAAACAATGACAGCAACATAAGCCCTGAAAAAGCTCTATTCTGTCAGTAATACTGGTGTACATGTTTTAGGCCAGATTTATTATATCTTTAAGACCCTTTTTATACCTCAACATAAAGTTTTAAAAGGGTTTCTAGAAAATGGGTGTGGTTTGGAATTACAGAGGCATAAAAACGTATCCAAAAAGTTGACACAAAATTGAATATCAATCTTTGCAGATGATACTAAACTGTGTAAAGTAATCAACACAATAAAGGATAAAGTTTTATTGCAAAGGGATCTGGATAAGTTGGAGGCCTGGGCAGAGAAATGACAGATAAGGTTTAACACAGATAAACGCAAGGTTATGCACATGGGGAGGAAAAATCCATTATATGATTACTTGTTAGACAGAAAAACACTGGGAAAAAGTGACATAGAGAAGGACTTGGGAATCCTAGTGGACAGTAAACTTAATTGTAGCAGCAATTTTTTCATTAACCCCTTCCCGACATTGGACATACCCATACGTCCTTGCGGAAATTGCATTCCCGAAAATGGATGTATGGGTACATCCTGGAGATCGTGCCGGATTGCAAACGAGCCCTGCACGATTGCGACATGGGACCAGCGGTATATTACCTCTGGCCTCATGTTGCATCACTCACGGCCGGAGTGAACTCTGGCCATGAGTGATTAACCCCTATTAAGATCACCGCAACTAAGCCGCAGACAGTGAATTCCTCCTGTCTGCTCTCAGCGCAGCAACGGCATGATCGTGTCGCTGCTGTCTCCTACCAGACAGCCCAGGAGTGTAATAAACACTTCTCGGGCTGTCTGTGACATCACCATGCCCGCAATGCAGTGTGGGCATGGTGATTGACAGTCGCCATGGAAACCAGTATACAACAGCAATGATGTCTACTGCTTCCTTTTGTGTGAGTGATCTGAATATCGCTGATACAAATACCCTATGAGGAAAAGTGGAAAAAAGTTTTAAAAAAGTGAAATATGAAAAATAAAATAAAAACACGTACACCGCCCTTTTCCCCTTTAAAACACCAATTGCCCCAAAAAAGGTAAAAAATAAAGTACACATATTTGGTATCACCGCGTGCCCTATAAATGTCATGTTAATTAGCCTGCATGATAAATGCTGTTAAAAAACCCCCAAAGAATTGCGATTTTTTTTCTTGTTCATCCCACAGCACATAAAATGTAAGAAAAGTGATCAAATAAAAACGTTATGGCTGTCAGAAGATAGCAATGCATAAATATTGTTTTTTATTAGTGTTGAGCGATTATTATCAACAAAGTTGAAATCGGCAAGGTTTTTATGGTGATCGAAATTTTTAGATCATGCGATAATTAAGGCTAAAATCTGTGCATATCAAATTAAGATCGCGCATTTTGGCGCTTCCTGTTATTTTGGCGGCCAGCAAATCTGATTACAGAATAGAGCAGGGTGAGATGTGTGTGCGACGTCTTGACTGGGATGTGTAGGGTTGAAAATTGGCTGGAAAAAATCACATGACTCATTTTACATAGAACAGCGTTTCCTGTTCAGGCTCAGTGTCTCTCAGCGTCTCATAGGGTGGGGACGTGCGCTCTCCCTGTGGCCAAACAGCTCAGCGAAATTATTCTATTTTCTGCCAGAGAAACCTTTTACTATTAGCTGTGATCCTTACAATTTGTTAGATTAGAGATTGGAAGATTTTATGATTAGGTTAGGTAGAGAATTTTAAAAGGGGAGCATCTACCGCTGTAAAGTCACGGAGGGAGCAGGAGGGGGAGGGGGGGGCCCGGGGCCGAAAAACGGACAAGCTCTATAAAGAACATGGATAAAGTTCACCAAAAGACTTAGTGTAGACATGCACTGCAATATCTTTATTATTAACAGTTTGCTATTGAAATATTTCCTGGATATTGGGCAGCTGAACTTATATTAGGATATACATAATTTTTAGTAACTGCAGGTCTCTTTGTTAGGTGCAAAACTCCACTTTTATTATCAGTATACATTTCAGATAGGTGTTCATTTTCAATTTTACCCCTTCCACCTTTGTTCATATATCCACCTTGCACTTAAATCTGAAAACAGCAATTTTATAGTCACCACAGGTGAATTGAAAGGTGCAAAAAATACCGTGTATTTTACGAAAACATAACAGATACGTGTTTTTTGACTTTGGCGCACTACAGCTTTGTTCATTGACGCAGCTTGCACGTAAATCTGAAAACAGCAATTTTATAGTCACCACAGGTGAATTGAAAGGTGCAAAAAATACCGTGTATTATACGAAAACATAACAGATACGTGTTTTTTGACTTTGGCGCACTACAGCTTTGTTCATTGACGCAGCTTGCACGTAAAACTTAAAACAGCAATTTTATAGTCACCACAGGTGAATTGAAAGGTGCAAAAAATCCGTGTTTTTATACGAAAACATAACAGATACGTGTTTTTTGACTTTGGCGCAACTACAGCTTTGTTCATATATCCACCTTGCACTTAAATCTTAAAACAGCAATTTTTATAGCCACCACAGGTGAAATTTAAAGGTGCAAAAAAACCCTGTATTATACGAAAAACATAACGATTTCGTGTTTTTTGACTTTGGCGCACTACAGCTTTGTTCATTGACGCAGCTTGCACGTTAAAACTTAAAACAGCAATTTTATAGTCACCACAGGTGAATTGAAAGGTGCAAAAATACAGTGCATTTACGAAACATAACAGTAAGTGTTTTTTGCTTTGGCGCACTACAGTTTGTTTTTGAGCGCTTGCAGTAAATCTAAAAAAACAACATTTTATAGTCACCCACAGGTGAATTGAAAGGTGAAAAAAAATCCGTGTTTTATACAAAAACTTTAACAAATACGTGTTTTTTTGCACTTTTGCCCGCCCAGATTTGTTGTAGACACTTGCAGTTAAATTTGAATCCAGCAATTTTTTTTGATTAGAGGGATTTGAGAATAGCTGTGATTTGCCGTTTTTAATAAGGACTTTCCAAAATATTCCATACCTTCTAAAAAATTTTTTATTTTGAACATGGAGCGAAATGGGTGGAAAGCGAGCAAAGAGGGGGGTTGCAATGGAGGTAAAGGTACAAGGAAGGTGCTCCATCCAGTGGGGCGACAACCGCATGCCAGGGATGCGGCAGGAGTCGGGCCCTGTCATCGCTGGGTCGGGGCCCCTTGAATCTCAGAAACGAACACGTCGCCAATTGCCCTAGTGGGGTTAATGCAACCTGAACCCAGCAGTCTTTTCTTGTCCCCCCCGTCAGGGGCCACAAATGTCGTCATCGCATCATCAGCACCCGTCCAACTAAAAGCCCCAAAAATGTAAAACCTCGGTCCCCAAACCTTTTGGAAAACCCATTGTCTAAAAGACCTTTTTGATGAAAAATGCGGTTTGGGGGGTCAGAAGGCATTTTTTAAAAAGAAAAGAGGATGATTTAGTTGCTCGACGCCCAGACTGAGCATCAAAGGAGGAGAAGGAAGCCGGTAATCGGCAAAAATCCCGGGCGGTCGGGCAAGCCTTGCGGGCCCCTCTTGCTTGTAGCCCGCAGTTCTGGATGCAGAAAGTCAGGGACCAAGTCACCTGTGTTGATGTGTGATGAGACGACATTGCGGATCCATGTGGTCTTTTCCGCGTTCATCAGTGCGGGAAAAAGCGATGGGGTGTGTAATCGGGTCCCCCCCCAAAAAAGGGAGAGGGCGGCGCAGAAATTTCCGGTTATGATTCCCCCCCCAGCCCCGGTCCGCAAACCGCCCCCTCGTTTATCGCCGTAAAAAAGGTCCGGGACCTTAAGCCGGGGCCTTCTTTGAGCAAGCGATGTCATATGCGCCTTTTGCGTAAACGTAAGTAGAGAAGAAAAATTAAGTGGTTAACCACCCCCAACATGTCTAGTCACATGCAGGAATGATGAGTTGAAAAGGGGGGAAAACTTGGCCAAAAAGGCCCGACCGGGCGCCCAAGCCTCCCAACCCTGTCAACCCTCTGTCTTTCCTCCTCCTCCTGCCACCCAAGGTTTTCCCCAGTGCCCCCGTCTTAGAGTCATGATGGGATAGCCTCCGTTACTCCACCGTTTGCCCAAGTACCCCCAGCACACCGAACCATCCTACCCCCTTTTTTCCGCCGTTTGAGCTCCACGCCCTACAGCGGCCAGTCTGCAGCCAGCTTCTGTCTTCCGGTTTGGGAGCAGAAGAAAACTTTTAACCCAAACCTCCCAAAACCAAAAATGAAAGTCGGCATTCCAGGCTTTTGGCCTTGGAATGTTGCCTTTCCCTCTGGTGGACACAGATGGGTTCCCTACGTCCCTGGCCTTGCCCGCCCCCAATACGTGGGAGGCTTTTTTTTTTCCAGAAAAGCCCTCCCTGCCCTGGCAAACCAGTGTATCAAAATTTCAAGGCGTTGTCTATCTGTGGCCAAAACCCCTATTCTATGTGGGAAATCACTGGGGGAGCTGGGTGGATGTCTCTGGGGGTGGGTGGTCTCAGGCTTGGCGCACGTCTTCAAAAAACCCCAGGGATGGTGCGGGCTCTTTCCCCAAAAGGTCCTCGGGGGGCATCACGTGCCAGAGAAACCAAGCCATTTTGAAAATTTAAACGTCTTGGAGACCGTCCCACACAGGTCAGGAGTGGGACGGCTTCCGCACGAAACCCCAGGGTGGCTGGGTGACAAGAAGTTGTGCCAGGCAAGGTGGTATGCGATAAGGGCAAAAAATTTCTGGCGCCCTTTGATCGGTAGGTGGAGCAATCCCTTGCCTGGCACATGTCATTGACCTGGTCGTCCAGAAATTTCTAAAGAGCTACCGGGTTGGATTGCCTGCTGAAGAAGGCTCGAGGTCTGGTTGCACTTCCCCCGTTTGGGGCCCCGCTTGTCCCGCTGGTGGGTTTTCAGCGTCAGCCGGCCCCTTCCGTAACGTCTCATTGTTGCGTGGCAACACGCTGGAATTCCCCCCTCCATTTCTCCAGCGATTGTGGAGCAGCGCAATGCCATTACGCAGTACGAAGTGACAAATTTGGGTGACAACAGCGGTAGGGAACCTCGGGTGTTTAGCAAGGGAGGAGTTATTACAGACAAAAAGCATCCCGGGTTTCCCCAGTTTAAAGTGGAGTTTTGAATTTCATCAAGATGAAAAAGGCAATATCTCTGATGATGTTTTTGGCCCCTTTCCGAGGTCCAGATTAGTTTTGGTTATTTACATTCCTCTCCCAAACAGAAATGGTCCTTTGAAAAAATTATTTTTAAATGATAAAATTTTTTACTGCAATTTTTATTTCAGTTACCAACCGTTCATTTTGTGGTTTTGCTGTGAGGGATGTAAAAGCACCCAAATTTCGACAAAACCTTTTTTTTACTCATTATCTTTAAATTTTACGCATTGTCAATGGTTTTGGGGTCATGTTGCCTCACAATTTTTAACAGTGGCTGAGAAGTCATATTTATAATTTTTTGGGGTTATGTTGCTGTGAGATACAGCAATAATTATGGTCCTTTGGAACAGAAATGTGGCTTTTAAGTGGCATTTCTCCCTCACAATTTTTAACAGTGGCTGAGAAGTCATATTTATAATTTTTTGGGGTCATGTTGCTGTGAGATACAGCAATAATTATGGTCCTTTGGAACAGAAATGTGGCTTTTAAGTGGCATTTCTCCCTCACAATTTTTAACAGTGGCTGAGAAGTCATATTTATAATTTTTTGGGGTCATGTTGCTGTGAGATAAAGCTATAATCATGGTCCTTTGGAACAGAAATGTGGCTTCTAAGTGGCATTTCTCCCTCACAATTTTTAACAGTGGCTGAGAAGTCATTTTTATAATTTTTTGGGTCATGCTGCTTTGAAATGCAGCAATACTACAGGTCCTATTCTAAAAAATGTTGTTTCTAACAGACATTTGTTCTTCACAATTGTCAAGAGTGGCTCAAGGGTGATGGTGCTGTCAGAAACAGGAATAGGTAGGACACTGTTAATGGACACATATTGCAAAATGACTTGTTTTTGCAAGATCTTTAACATAGCTATCAATCCCTGTATTGAGACAACCCATTTAATATAATTAAAAAAAAAGAGAAACAAAGACATGGTGGGATTCCATCCTATTTTAAAAAATGTGTTTTCTAGAATTAAACTACTAAAAAACTTGCATGTACAAAATAGCTGTTAAAAAATTCCTCTGAATTGTACAAGGGAGGTACAGGAAAACTTGACCAGATGTAGGTTATTCAGAGGACATGGAGTATGGAGCACGGACAGAGAACAAAGTACAGAGACCATTTCCTCCAGCACGTTGAGTAAAATGAGAAAAAGAATGCCAAGAAAAAGGGCACCTGGGTGTAACAGGAGCGTTAACACCAGTATTTCCAAGTGAAGCTCAATTGGTCCGCACTCATACGGAGGGGCAAGCGCTACCCAGGTCTTGACTGTGTACTGAGGAAGGCTGGAGTTCTCACACTTCCGCTTCCGCACTCTGCTTCAGCACGACAGTTTTCGTTGCTGCGTCATCAGGGCATTTTAACCTGCGTGTTAATAGATGACGGACGCCAGCCTGGGCTCTCACCGCACCCACTGTAACTCCGGCCTGGGTCATTACTGTGGCACAGGACAGGGATAGTCAATGTCCAGTTCACCTCACATGGTGGTTGAAAGACTCCTTTTTCCGGCACTTTTTAATCTGGGGGTCAGACAGGTTTAATGGTCATACTGCGGTCCAGGACAGGTATAGTCAATGTCCAGTTCAACTAAAATGGTGGTTGAAAGACTCCATTTTCCGGCACTTTTTAATCTGGGGGTCAGACAGGTTTAATGGTCATACTGCGGTCCAGGACAGGTATAGTCAATGTCCAGTTCAACTAAAATGGTGGTTGAAAGACTCCTTTTTCCGGCACTTTTTAATCTGGGGGTTAGACAGGTTTAAGGGTCATACTGCGGTCCAGGACAGTTCTAGTCAATGTCCAGTGAAACTAAAATGGTGGTTGAAAGACTCCTTTTTCCGGCACTTTTTAATCTGTGGGTCAGACAGGTTTAAGGGTCATGCTGCGGTCCAGGACAGGGTTTGTCAATGTCCAGTTCAACTAAAATGGTGGTTGAAAGACTCCTTTTTCCGGCACTTTTTAATCTGGGAGTCAGACAGGTTTAATGGTCATACTGCGGTCCAGGACAGTTCTAGTCAATGTCCAGTTCAACTAAAATGGTGGTTGAAAGACTCCTTTTTCCGGCACTTTTTAATCTGTGGGTCAGACAGGTTTAAGGGTCATGCTGCGGTCCAGGACAGGGTTTGTCAATGTCCAGTTCAACTAAAATGGTTGTTCAAAGACTACTTTCTTCCGGCACTTTTTAATCTGTGGGTCATGCAGGTTTTTAGGGTCATGCTGCGTTCCAGGACAGGGATATTCAATGTCCAGTTCAAGTAAAATGATGGTTCAAATCATACTGCCTTCTGGCACTTTTTAATTTGTGGGTGATGCAGGTTTAAAGGAGTTGTCTCCCCACAGGGTTTCAAAGAATGCATGAAAGAAATTCTCTGTCACTTCCTGGTTCATACTAATTTGCATAAGCTCCATGCTTGTACAGCTATGTTGTGCTTTCAGATGCTAATTAGATTAGATTAGCTTCTCAAACTACTCAAAAGAATTCTTATCTGATCCCCAAAACAAAAGCCCTAATTACAGAGCTGTTTACTTGAGATAAATCAAGCTTTTTACTGTCTGGCAGCACAGGACACTGACTGACACTGCAGACCTGTGTGATGACTCACTCTCTGTTATCTCATTGAACAAACAGCCCCAGGAGATTTGTTTACAGGTCAGTTACTGAGGGAACTGAAATAGCCATCGGAGGTAATAAATTCACTTGTATCTCTTTAGGGGAAAACAAGGAACAATGCAATATATTTGGAAAATGTCTTTATTTTGTGTTCCCTACAATTTGAAAGCTATTCTTTGTAGCGAGACAACCCCTTTAAGGGTCATGCTGTGGTACAAGACAGGGATAGTGAATGGTCTGTGACTTTTTTTCTGTGGCTTTTATAGCCTAAGTGTTGTGCCTAAGATGTAGCACGTATCCATTTGACTGTTGTGGATGTTAATTCCAGCTTCTCCAGCCCTGTTTGGGTGTAAGAATGAAGGTGTTGTTGCTCTCCCATAGACTTTAATGGTCATCGGAGTTGATCGTGTATCGAAAAACCTTATCTATGGTGGCCGACTATCGACTATCGCCCGATGTCGATAGCCAACGTAATCGCTCAACACTAATTTTTATACATATATAAAAAATATTGTATTTTATACAATAAAAACACTTTTTTTTAAAAGCACTTCAACATAAAAAACTATATAAATTGGGTATCGCTGTACTCGTATCGACTCACAGAGTAAAAATAACTTGTCATGTATATATTTGAAATTATTGCCTGTGCTTCCATACCATGGGCCACTACACCACAGGATGCAGAAGAGGATAATGTATTTGATCCCACTGGTCCTTCTCCTGATTGGCATCTCTGAGGATTCTGATCTTGTGCTGTCTGGGTAGATGATTTTTTATGTGTTTTCTTATTTGTCCAACCTTTGTTTTTTCTCTGACCCTTCCTCCAACCAGTTTTCTTCCCCTGCGTATAACTATTAATAGAACCTGTGGAAGATTCTTCTACAGCAGAAATCTCTGAATCTGACAAATCTGAATATAAATTAGGTTTGTAGGTAAATCTACTATTTTTCCAAATATAAACCTGATTGTTATCAAAATCTTTCCAATCCCTCAGATATTTGTTGTGTTTCCTTTCTTTAATTTCTTCTCTCAGAGATTCTATATTTCGATGTAATTTTTGTTCTAATTCAGGGAAATCTGGATGGGCCCGAAATCTCCACTATTTCCTGATTTAGTTGTTCACTTAATTTATTAAATGAAATTCTTTCCTATTCTGACAGGTATTTCATCCACTTCAGAGAGCATTCAGTTAGCAAATTTTTCCCAGCCCTTAATAAAAATGGGGTCCTCTAAATGTGTATTTTTTCTCACACTGATCATTAATCCTCTATATACAATTTGTTGTTGTATATATGTCTCTAGACTGGCTACTTCCCAGCCTGCCTGAATTTGTTGTTTGTAAGTTTTATTTAATTTCTGTGTGTTGCTGTGGCGAGACGCGGCTTGGGAGTAGATTGCCATCTATTCATGTATACATTTATTTATGTATAGATTTATTGTTTCTGCTCGCTGCGTAGATTTTGTGCTAACTTTAAATACAATATATGCAGTACAGATGTATGCAGATGCAATAGAGTATGAATGTACTAACATTTTTGCATGCTCCCATTGTGACGTAATGAATTAGGTGGCTAGCCGTGACCTGTAAGAAAAAATCTTTAATGGGGAAGGTGGGAGGTGAAGTTGCGGGAGGGAGGGCAGGCTAACCATAGGCTTGCAGCTTTATTAAAATAAATATGTATATTAGATATAAAGGGGAAGTGTTTTATGGGAAGAGACTATGACAATAGTGTACAGTACAATGGAGTATGTATTCCCAATGAATATGCATATTAGACATGGAGCAGAAAGGGTTTATGGGAGTTGATAAAGCTGTAGTGTGCTGTATAATGTGACACCTATTCTGCTTAGTCCGTTCTAGGTGAGCCACGCAGTTGCAATAATATGAGAGAAATGGGACGGAAGTCCATCACAGTCAGGGCAGAAATGTCCATTGATACAGTACGCAGGCGCGGGCAGCATGGTAAGATAGGGCGCAAGCCCGTTATGGAGATGGTGAACTTGTCTGAGGATTGTTGTTTATGGGAGCATGGTGACAGCAGTAGCAGCACATATTATCAGTGTGCGTGCAGGAGACTAGAAGGGGGAATGGGTTTTGTGGATTCTCTGATGGCTAATTGGTGAGCACCTGAATCGGGTGTGTACCTAACATGATATAAAAGGAAATGAGCTTAGACCACATGGGACCGGACCTCTAACCCCTGATGAAGCCAGTTTAGCTGGTGAACTTGGGGAGGTCAGATATGACGTTTTAAATTGTGATTTCTCACCTCTGTCTACAAGTGTCACCCGCTGCAGAGGGTGTCACAAGGGGGCCTTATTTGTTTTGTGTCCATTAGATTAGGGATGACTGCCCAAGTAGGAGGCTTGGGATCCCTTACTGGAGTTAGTAAATTGCTGTATATATAAGGCTTTCCTGTTAATAGGTGGTGCTCCACCAGACTTGATAATAGAAAAGGAGCTATTCCTTCCTTCAGAAGTAGAAAGGGTTAAATGGTGAGGTTAGAAATCAGGTTTTTAAATAGTGTGTATAGAGGTTAAGAGTTATACATAATAAAAGTTACGTTTTAGTGTTTTATAGATAGAGAACTGATAGAGTTTAAGTTTGCCTATGGCAAAATAGTAAATATAGTTATTAAGTTTGAGCACCTTAGGGTGTCCGCAAACGTGAAATGGCGCATAAATAAAACTGTATTGAAAATGAGACCTCAAAGTCCAGTAAGTGCTCCTCCTATTCTGAGGCTTGTGGTTGAGCCAAATATCATTAGGGCCACATATTGATATCTCTGAAAACGGCAGAATCTGGGGAATAAATATTAAGCTGCATTTTCCTAGTCACATCTACCATGTTCTTGTGAATAATGGATAAAACTTAAAAATCTGCAAAAAAGTCATGCTTGACAAAGAGGAATTATCCTCGAAACGTTGCAGGTGTGCTCCCATCAGTCAGTTAATGTCCTCAGTAGGAAACTAACAGTGGAAGCTGTACCAGAGTCAGTGGACTTATTGCACGCACAAAGATGTTATGCTACTAACTGCAAGTATTCACTATTCTTATGCCTTCTAGTTTGGCTGTTTTTAGAATACGTTGAAATAAAATGCAAAGTTTTAAATGTTGAACAAGCCTGCCATTGTTTGCATGGACATATACACATATTCTTATATATTGAAAAATACCGTCTTTACTTTGTGAATGTAACAGGATCGAGTCCTACAATATCCGAAGCACGGGAGAGGGCATCCGCCATTACGTTTTTATCCACAGGCCTGAAATGAAGTAGAAAATTAAAACGAGCAAAAAAGAAAGGACCAGCAGGCATTGAGCAGACTGTAGATACATCAGATTCTTGTGATCCGGGTAGATATTAATTGGATGGCGGGCCCCATCCAGAAGATGTCACCACTCTTCCAGAGCCAACTTAATGGCTAGTAATTTGTGGTCTCCAATAGTATAGTTCTCCCGCCAGGGAGAAGGTCCTGGAAAAGAACCTGCAGGTGATGTTTTTTCCCGTTGAAGATTTTTGCAAAACACCACACCGGCCACCACGGAAGATGCGTCAACTTCAAGGAAGAATGGCTTCTCTGGATCAGGACAACACAGGATTGGAGCAGAGGCAAAGGTAGACTTCAGGCGATTAAATGCCTCTTCAGCCTCCGGGGGCCATAACTTGGGATTGGCTTTCTTTTTGGTAACAGACTATAGGCGCTACGATGGTGGAAAAGTGAGGGATAAACTGCCGATGATAATTAGCAAATCCCAGGAAGTGTTGAATGGCCTGGAGCCCCACAGGATGAGGCCATGGCAGGATCCATCTGAAGGCCCCTGTAGGACACGATGTAACCCAGAAAAGGGAGACTGGATTGCTCGAAGACACACTTCTTAAGTTTTTTGTAGAGTTGATGGGTTCGCAAGCGCCTGAGTTCTTTGACGAACATGGGCCCAATGGGTTTCAAGATCCAGAGAGAAAACCAGAATATCATCTAAGTACACTATGATGCAGACATTCAGGAGATCTCTAAATGTCTCATTAACGAAGTTCTGGAACACTGTCGGAGCATTGCACAGCCTGAAGGGCATGACTAGATAATCCAAGTGGCCATCACGGGTGTTAAAAGCGGTTTTCCACTCGTCCCCCTCTCTGATATGGATTAAATTGTTGACCCCCTGCAAATCAAGCTTCCTGAAAACCTTGGGCACCCCGTAGACGGTCAAACAATTCCCAGATCAGTGGCAGTGGATACCTGTTCTTTACAGTTATTTTGTTAATCCCGCGGTAGTCGATACAAGGGCATAGCAACACATCTGTCTTCTCCACGAAGAAGAAGCCCTCCCGGCAGGTGAAGTGGATTTATAGATGAAGCCTTTTTGGAGATTCTCCTGAATGTAAGTGGACATGGCCTGAGTCTCTGAAATGGATAACGGGTAGACCCTGCTTCAGGGAGGAGTAGAGCCAGGCAACAGGTCTATAGCACAGTCGTAAGGGCGATATGGTGGGCGAGACTTGGCCTGTTTCCTGGAAAAAGGTCAGCAAGGTCCCAATAGTGAATAGGTAGACCTGTCAATGGCTTGGTAGACGTCAGTGGTGAAGTGAGATGTACCAGACAAGGTGCAGTAAGTCAATGGGAGTGCCTTAACCCGTTTTCCAATTAAGCACTGTGGCATGACACTGAAGCCAAGGAAGACCAAGCAGAAGTTCCGAGGAAGAATGGGGCAACATGTGGAACACTATTTTTTCCTGATGTAGATCCCCTACTTGAAGCATCAGTGGTACAGTAGAGAACGGAGTGGCATCTTTCAGGCATTCCCCATAAACAGAAGAGATGAACAAGGGCCTATCAAGGCGGACAACTGGTAGTCGATTCCTGGAGATAAGGGAGAAGTCTATAAATTTCCCAGCGGAGCAAGGATCAACGAAGGCAGTGGCTTGGAACAACATCTGTGTGGTTGATGGAGACTGGCATGGTTAGGCATGGAGAGGTAGTATGCACGCCTAGAAAGGCCTCTCCCATGAAGCCTCTGTGCGAGAGTTTCCCGGCTGCAGTCGGGCATTCCCGGATGAAATGTTCAGCACTGCCACAATAGAAGCAGAGGCAGCACCGGTGCCGCTGAATGCACTCTCCCTCAGTCAGGTGGGCTCTGCATGGATTCGTCCTCGGGAACCATTGATGGAGGAAGTGGAGGCCGATGGAACACTGGTGAAAGGCTTGGAAAGCAACGTGGGCAGGAGGACTCGCGTTGTGAGCAAAGCTCTTGCTGTCTCTCCGAGAACCATATATTGATCCGGGTAGCAAAGCGGATTAGATCATCCAGAGAAGATGCAAGCTCTCGACCAGCTAAATCATCCTTAATTCTCCCGGCAAGGCCTTGCCAGAAGGTAGCCACAAGAGGGGTAGCCCAGGCCAAGGCTTCACCAAATAGAAGGCTTTCTACAAAAGCCACCTTAACATGCTCCATAGGAAATTGGTGGGCCATCATTTCCATATGGATGGAGCATTGGCTGAGGAATCCTCTACACGTCTTCAGATTACTGTTATACCGTGGCGGAAGAGACAGATGCAACATGGGCCCCACGAGTGGAGCAGAAATCACAGCAGGTGGATGACAGCAGACGAAGGTGCAGCTGTGGTCGCGGCTAGACGGGCAGCAAGGTTCTGCCTCATGACAACGAGTTGATCGATGTATTGACTCTGTCGGGCCACTGCAGTTGTGACTTCCCGGATGTCAGGTAGAGTCATAGTGTCATGGATGTAGTTGCATTCACTGAACCACTGCAAGCGATGGAATAAGCCTCACCAGGAATCGGAGTCTTAGTAGCCCCCAGTCTTCCCCAAAGCCCGCCGCAATGCGGGTTGGACTTGCTGCAGCGGGGAACTACCAGGTCGCTACCCCTGACGTGACTTGCTTGTGATGTTAGCCGGGGTGCAGTGTGGTACAGAATCGTAAGACAGAGGCGTAGTCGGGGACTGGTGATAAGGTAAGGGCAGTCGGCAGGCAACGTGATCAGGAAATGATAGCAGGAATAACTAGTAAACACCAAAAAACTCTCCAACCCTCTGTGAAAAAGCATAGTTGGAGTGTAGGAGGAGTCTAGAATATATAGGGTCAGCGCCTGGCAATTAGCCAGTTACCGGCGTGCTGGCCCTTTAAATCTAGAAGAGCTGCCACACACGCACCCTAGTAAGCGGGTGCATGCGCGCCGGCATTCAGCAGAGCGGAGATGGGAAGCCGGAGTGCGGCTGGGTGAGTATGCAGCTGGGCACAGCAGAGGAGAGTGGGAGCGGCCGCGGTCCAGAGCTGGGGTCACGGCACACTCCATGACTTGGGGTTTGTCAGGACTGCTAAGGCTGTGACTCATACAGCTATGCCACCACAGATAGCTCTCAATTTAACCTGTGTATAGTAGAAAAGGGCAGTGTGGGCAAGCAGTCAGCTTGCTTATAGAGGAGGATGATCTGTGATCCTACTCCTGTACCTCTATTTCTTTATACAACCACAGGGTAGAATAACAAACTTTTCTGTCATCTTTCAGAAAGAAAAAAAAGCACTAAATAACAAGGCCATAGCTGTTTTCTGTGCATTTTGCCTCCCAAAAACCAGATTAAAAAACAATCAAAAAGTCTTATGCATGTTATGAATGGTAATATTTCTCCTGCCACTTCGTCCTCTCCTGCTTCTAAGGCCAGCAGATGTCTGTGTTATGCCTGTTCTGTTATCTGAATTTGTTTGGAGTGGTGGGATGGCAACTCTTCAAGATCTTGCGTAACTGAGTTCATTAGATTGCTATAAAGCTTAAAGGGGTTGTCTCGCTACAAAGAATAGCTTTCAAATTGTAGGGAACACAAAATAAAGACATTTTCCAAATATATTGCATTGTTCCTCTGTTTTCCCTAAAGAGATACAAGTGAATTTATTACCTCCTTGGCTATTTCAGTTCCCTCAGTAACTGACCTGTAAACAGATCTCCTGGGGCTGTTTGTTCAATGAGATAACAGAGAGTGAGTCATCACACAGGTCAGCAGTGTCAGTCAGTGTCCTGTGCTGCCAGACAGTAAAAAGCTTGATTTATCTCAAGTAAACAGCTCTGTAATTAGGGCTTTTGTTTTGGGGATCAGATAAGAAGTCCTTCCAGTAGTTTGAGAAGCTAATCTAATCTAATTAGCATCTGAAAGCACAACATAGCTGTACAAGCATGGAGCTTATGCAAATTAGTATGAACCAGGAAGTGACAGAGAATTTCTTTCATGCATTCTTTGAAACCCTGTGGGGAGACAACTCCTTTAAGTGAATAGACTGCTCTGTGCAGATTATACATTTGGATCCTACCTTTTCCTGCAGCGGTTGACTATTCTGTCTAGTATCAGTCAGTTGTATTAGGCTGAAGTATCTGGTTTCTGGTGTTGTTGGTCTAGTTCTGGACTTTGTAGCTTTTGAGAAAAATAAATCTGGGGATTGTTTGGTTTTTGTTGGGCCCTGGCCAGGTGTCACTGGGTCCGAAACCCACTTGCTGTATTAAAGAGGTTGTCTCACCTTGCTGTTTCACAGAGCCAAAAGCAACTTTCATTCATGCATCCTGTCTTTTTCCAGTCAGGCTGTGGATGATTAGCATATCAGCTCCGTATTCAAAGGTCTGCGAATTACTCTGACATGAGACCAAGAATTGTTTATCTAATGTCCAGAGAAGCTTCAGAGCTAAAGTAAACAAAAAAAATTAGTCTTTGTTAGATCAGATAACACAAAAGTTCTAAAGCTGCCAGCAGTTCTGTGTGCCAACCTGTGGGATGACTTCATCCCTGCTTTAAAATAAGACAAACAGCAGGGAAGAGCAGGGAAGAGCAGGTCAGTAACCTAGAGAAACCTGAATAATAAGCAAAGCAATCTATTTGGAAAATGTCTTCATTTACTGTTCCCTACCCGTTGAAAGCTAATCTTTGTATTGAGACAACTCTTTAAAGGTCAGTTGTTAGCTTAGAGACATATTTGAGGGAAAGGAGTTAGGGTGACATTAGGGATAGAGGTTCTGGTGTCAGAGGTAGTCATAGGGTGAGGGATAGCCTAGAAACAGTTATCATTACTCTTACTTTCCTGGATTGTATATGAATTTGAATCTTCACCAAACCGTGCACCTGTGTTCGTCCGCCCCCGTTAGCGGAATCATCTAGTGGTGAGTCATTTTACTAGCATGCTATGTATTACCTCTTCATGACTGCTGGTGAATTTGTGTTGCTAGTTGTTTGGAGCTCATCAGCGTCATTACTGTGTTCCTTGAAATAGTACTAATGAAAAGCACACGTTGTCTAGCAGAAATCAAGCTCCGTTATAACTTTAACCAAAAAATAAAAATTCTATCACACTTGGAACGTGATGATACAAAAAACAATTTTATTTACAAAGTTTTTTATTATGCAAAAGTAGTAAAACATAATAAAACCTTTATAAATTTAGCATTGATGCAATAGATAAGACTCATTTATAGGAGGTGAATGCCCTAAACAAATCACAAAACATTTTGGTTGGAAGCTGTTATTGGGCTGTCAGAGAGTTAAAGGCACTGTATCACCACAGGCTTTTGCAGACATGAGCTGTTTCTCTCTGTCTTACAGCTTCAAATCCAGGGGCGGGTCTTTCTTCCCATTAGGCGTGTCTTCCCTCACTGGAAAGTGGTGACATCATCCCACTCCCTTCCTGCTCCCTCCTGAGTCATCATCATCATCATTATTCTGTGTGAGCAGTGGGAGGGAGAAGATATCACAGCTCTGCAGACCTCCTGCAATGGTCAGTTCTCATGCCTGCAGAGCTGTCCTCTCCCTCAACAAGCTCCTTGTAACCAGAACACCTGTATTGCTGTAAACAGTTATACATACAGCCTGAAATGATTAAACAAATGTGAGAAATGCACTCTGCTCCCCCTTCTGTTATCAGACAAGAGGTAGAGGGGTGTATAAGGCTGTGTTATATGGGAGGGAGGGTGAATCTAACAGCTAGAGACTCAGCAATTTTCCAGACCCTTCACACAGAGCTATCACTGGGAGAGGAGCATAGAGAGCTCAGGCAGCCTTTATCACAAAGACACGGCCAGCACCTAGCACAGAGAGCGCAGACAGCCAATCACAGCACAGGGTCATGTCCCATCCAGGGCTGAACTAAATATCAGTCAGCCAATCATAGCAAAGGGAGTGTGACTCAACCCCAGGCTGCAGAAATAGCTCTAGAAACTTAGGGCGACATGTATGAATGGGGCTGTGCCAGAAGTCCGGTGTCTTTCCATCCCGACATGTAGCGCAGCCCCGTTTCTTGATAGTTTAAAATGGCCCGTACGCCAATATCAGGTGCATTATAGAGCACCCGTGGCACTTTGGAATGCGCTTGATTTTGTGGGGCGTGCGGGAGACGGGGCGCAATAGAAACAAATGAAGCTATAGATTTATAGCTTCGGTACGGCAATTCTAGGCGCATAACTGCTGGAACAGGTAAACCAGTTTCAAAGTGGTTTACCTGAGCCAGAAATGTATTAGCGCTAGAATGCGCCTGATTTATGACCCGCAGTAGAGTGGCTTCATAAATCAGGCGCATTCTACGCTATTATAATGTGCATGAAAACTGGTGTTTAAACACCAAAATTCATACATGTCGTCCTTAGATGAACATAGTGCGGGCATATAGTGGCGCGTACTGTACGCGCCACTATACTCTCACTGACATTCATTCTCCCCAGTACGTATTCGCAGGGAAGAATTGACATGTCAGTTCTTTCCCCGGGCGCATATTGTGTGTTGGGGGAAAGAACAGGTAATCATGGCTCTCAATGTGAGCTATGAATTGCTGTATTCTCGGCCCGTACTTCAAGCGTATGAAGTGCAATTACGCACTGAAGTACGGATCAACATTAAGGCGTCTGAACATACCCTTACAGATTACTCATAGATGTTATACTGAATGTTTTAGGTAGTACAAACCAATTGCAAAAGTTCTTATTTTTACTGTCCCCATCATTACAGATATGATCTTTGTAGCGAAAAAAAACCCTTTAATGCAGATAACTTGATGCATATGGAGAAGGTCAATTTTTTTACTATATATTTTACCCATATTAAATATATGTTTCTCTCTTTACAAGCATTGGTGGGGTGACCTTTATTTCCTCTACACAAGCTTCCTCTTTCTGGAACTCCGAACACATTAGAGGGAGATTCAGCTGCAAGGAAAACTCTTCGTTTCATGGTATTGATGTTGTGTAGTGGCTTAGAGCTGAAAATGGAATGCAATTTGCATTGATCTGGACAGTCACCGAGGACAGGAAATCTGTAAATGCAGTATACATTTTCTGCTTACAGGAATGTCACTTGTATCTCCTGCCCTGCAAGATGTGAAGTTAAGAGGATTTCAGGGTTACAAAGTCAAAATGGACAAATAAGCTGTCCTTTTGTAACCTCTTATTTGTAGGTTGTTTTTTTTTCGCACACTGTAACCACAGCAAGTATATAGGGCTATTTTGGTATCTTTTACTTCCTTTGACGTTGAGACAGAGTGCAGCTTTGGCCACTAAACATCTGCCTGAAGACAGTTTGCCAAGCATATAATATATTGGTCTGCATTGCAAACAGTAGCCTCTATCATAGACCTTTACTTGTACAAAGCATGTCAAACTCATTTGCACTGAGGGTCACATCAGTATTATGGTTGCTCTCAAAGGGCCATGATGTGACATGTGGTCAGTCAAGGGTCAAGATGTCCTTTAAAGGTGTAAATTAGCAAGCTCTTCTACCTCTTTAGCACAAGTTTCTTCCCTTGGAGGATAGCTAGGACACCTGGATAGGACTGAAAAAAAAGAGCTGTGCCACCATCTGTGAGTGGTTAAACAGAGAGGTGTGGAAGTGTGCAATGGAGCACCAAATTCAAGATAGGGCCTACTCTCTGCCCTGGTGCTGCCATTTACGCCAAGTGCCGGCTGGATCTTCTGTGTAAAGTGAGGAGCTGGTCCTTCTGCCTCCGGACCTTGTCCATCTCTGCATTTAAGCTTTCGCAGACTACATATAATGACTTGATGGGCCAGATTTGGTCATCGGGCTTTGAGTTTGACACGTGAGCTATAAAGAAAGGGAATTTGTAGCAAACCAGCACAATATGTTCAGTGTTCAAAAGTAGGTCAGGTTAGATTTTACTTGTCAGAACAACCAGCACTATCAACATTTTGTATGGCACAACCAGATCCAACAATTAGACTGGAAAACTTCAAATGGATATAATTTGTATCAGTAACTATATTCTAGCTCCTTACAACCTCTAAGTAATACTATAAAAACTTGTAATACGGCAGCAGAGACTTCTATGATGCTGAACTGTACCTCTCTATGCCTCTGCTTTCATAAACAGACGTGCAGAGTTTTTTTTCTTATTTAAGAATCACTAAGCAAAAATGTTGTAGATTATTAAGAGAGCATCTACAATTATTCATTATTCATCATTCATTCATTATATGTTGCTTGAGAGTTAATAGTTTATTACAAGACCAAATTCAGACCTTTCCAATATGCATACAACCTGCTGGATGTTCGTAGAAAGTGCAAAGAAATCAGCTCACCACTTGATGCAGGGATGCACGGACCCTCCAGGCAAGAGGAACGCAGGCAGAAGAGGCCATGATGAAGGGGTGACCCCCCGAAACGTGTCGCCGTGCCACATCTTTCTTGTGCTTGTATGCTGCTGTATATTTTAAAGATGTTACAATAAACTTCAAGTTTTTACTGGCCATCTGGATTGCTGGACTTTTTCTCTTCAACCTGCTGGATGTTCTCAGATCAATGGCAGGTGCTCAGTGCACTCCTGGGAAGAGAGGGAGGACCAGCAATGCTCCTTCCTTTCTCTTCAGCAGCTTACTAGACTGAAGAGCTTTGTTCCACTGCCGGACTGGTAAGTTTATTCCTGGGGAGGAGGTGGGAGGCATCATCCAGCAGCCACGAAAGTTGGGTGATACCCTATCCACCACAGCAGGGACCAGCTTTCCTATCTTTGAAAAGCTGGGTGCCTGCTGTGGTGGTTGTCACCCAGCTTTCCGGTATGCTTGATAGCCTATGCAGCAGCCAGGAAAGCTGGGTAACTCCCCAACCTCCATAACGGGTGGGGCATATAATAGGATATACAGCATCCACGAAAGCTGGGTAATGCTGCATCCCCCACAGCAGACATCCACCTTTCCTCCAATAGAAAAGTGGGTTGATGTGGCGTCATTCGGCTTTCCTGGGTGTCAGATAGCCTATAGATGTGGGTGTATTGTTTCTAGTTTTTTTTGTAGGTTTGCACTTTTGGACTATGTTGGATTCGTTGGACTCTGTTGGACCAGCATTGAATCTATTTATTTAAGAAAATGGACAATGAAGCATGGTGGTTGGGCAGTGTTTATTTAAATAAAGTGTTTATTGTTGTTTCTACGTATTTTTTTTACCACGTTTTTCCAGTGTTAGTAATGGAGGCATCTGACAGATGCCTCTACATTACTGTGTCACTAGCTGACACTAAGCACCTCTTGCTATTTTCTCAGAACCTAATGCACCAGGGGTACTGGGAGGAGCCAGTTTACCATCAGAAGTGGATCACCTAATGTGATAGTCCACTTCTGGAGGGGCTGTGGACTCTTCTATGATAATAATATTAACCTACAGCTATTAGTTTTACCTTAACAGGTTATGGAAAAAGGGGACTCATGTTGTTTTCTTTTAATTATTATTTAAAATCAGCATCCCATTATATGAAATAATTAATTTTAAAAAACAACATGGAGTTCCCCCACCAGCCAAGGTGTAACCAATAGCTGTAGAATAATATTATAAGCTTAGGAAGGTTCATGGATATTGGACCCTTCCCACCTTAAAAATATGAGCCTGTAGCCACCCGAGAAGCAAACTATCACATTAATTTGTTCAATACTGATAGTAACCCCGGTACTCTTAGTACTCCTGGTGCATTTGGTACTGGTGTAATAGTGAGAGGGGGTTAGTAGTAGCCTTGAGGTAACAAGAAACACCACTTGCTGATACCAATCCTCAGCGATTGTGATGGAGAGGCATCTGTCAGACACCTCCATTATTAAAAAGGGAATATAAGGTACTTGGTACAACAAAAGCACGCAGAATAAGCAAAAACACTTTTTTTAAAATAAAACCCATCCAACATCCATCTTTGTCCATTTTATTAAAAGAAATGGATCCAATGCTGCTCCAACGTACTCCAATGGGCCTGACGTAGTCCAATAGTCTGTTAGTCCAAAGGGGAAACCTGTAAAAATACATGTGCTCAACCAGCGTTTGAGAGTTATCTAAAGTGTATGAGCAACTTTAGCCTAACTCACCTACAGGGGCATAAGCACTTAAACTGCCTAGTGCTGCCCTAGGCACTTTCCGTGCTTACACCCCATGTTGGTTAATGGTCCTGATTAGCACTGCAATATCTAAGTGGTGTTTCTGACATATACACTCACCGGCCACTTTATTAGGTACACCATGCTAGTAACAGGTTGGACCCCCTTTTGCCTTCAGAACTGCCTCAATTCTTCGTGGCATAGATTCCACAAGGTGTTGCAACGATGCTCAATTGGTACCAAGGGGCCCAAAGAGTGCCAAGAAAATATTCCCCACACCATGACACCACCACCACCAGCCTGAACCGTTGATACAAGGCAGGATGGATCCATGCTTTCATGTTTTTGACGCCAAATTCTGACCCTACCATCCGAATGTCGCAGCAGAAATCGAGACTCAGCTGACCAGGCAACGTTTTTCCAATCTTCTACTGTCCAATTTCGATGAGCTTGGGCAAATTGGAGCCTCAGTTTCCTGTTCTTAGCTGAAAGGAGTGGCACCCGGTGTGGTCTCTGCTGCTGTAGCCCATCTGCCTCAAAGTTCGCCGTACTGTGCGTTCAGAGATGCCTCTTCTGCCTACCTTGGTTGTAACGGGTGGCTATTTGAGTCACTGTTGCCTTTCTATCAGCTCGAACCAGTCTACCCATTCTACTTTGACCTCTGGCATCAATAAGGCATTTCCGCCCACAGGACTGCCGCTCACTGGATGTTTTTTCTTTTTCGGACCATTCTCTGTAAATCCTAGAGATGGTTGTGCGTGAAAATCCCAGGAGATCAGCAGTTTCTGAAATACTCAGACCAGCCCTTCTGGCACCAACAACCATGCCACGTTCAAAGGCACTCAAATCACCTTTCTTCCCCATACTGATGCTCGTTTTGAACTGCAGGAGATTGTCTTGACCATGTCTACATGCCTAAATGCACTGAGTTGCCGCCATGTGATTGGCTGATTAGAAATTAAGTGTTAACGAGCAGTTGGACAGGTGTACCTAATAAAGTGGCCGGTGAGTGTATATTTACATCATACTTGTCAACCACCTCCTTAGCAAACAGGGAGATTTTTAGCCCCACGCCGGGGAACAATTACATCCCATGCAGAAACACCTTTGCTCTTGATTCTCCCAGGAACACTCATTTTTGGATGAGGTTTGCTTAAGCCTCACCTAGGGCCAGGAACTGCATTTTGGAGCCATAGACCAGTAGGGCAAATGATGTCATCTCCCCCTATTGGGAAAATTCAGATACCTGGTCTTGACCTGATGTACAGTGTCTGCAGCTGTGCCATCCCTATCAAGGTGGAATGTGGGGGAAAAAACACACTTGTATCTTTTTCTTTTTTTTTGAGGTGCCGAATAAATGTTATATTTATTCTGCAGGTCAGTACCAGTCTGATGATATTTTTACTTTTTTTAATTAGCTGTACTTCACCATTTTCTGACACCACTAACTTTATTATTTTCTGTCTATGGACCTATGGACCTGCGTGAGGATTTATTGTGTTTTGCAGACTGAAGTGTGGTTTTCACTGGTTCTAGTTTGAGATACCTGTGAATTTTTATTTCAATTTTTAGGGAGGTAAAACGACCTAAAAAAAATTGAGTTGGCCATTTTTTATGGTGTTCACTGTGCAGGGTGAATTAAGCAAATGGATTCCACTATTACAGAACTATTGATACCAATTATAAAAAAAAATTTCTTATTTGAAAAGTGGGGTGCTTTGAACTTTTAATTGTTTTATATTTTTAAAACCTTCTAAACATTCTTTTACTTGTAATTTTAGTCCCACTAGGGTATTTAACTAGTAGTGTGAATAATAATCTATACACTATTCTTCAATACTCGTATATAGCAAAATAATGTGAAATAACAGCTCTCCTGTTACACCCTGCCTCTGACTGTTAATTAGTCACTGTATGTCAGTATCATACCATACACTGTATAAGCTTAGCAGTGTATGGTGGCACCGGCATTGTATAGCATTGCTATTAGTGCACCACATTGTATGGGGTGTATCAACATTGTTTAATACAGTTATTTGAAAACTATATGCAATACATCAAATGAGGTACTGCTAGTAGGTAGCACTACTTTGCACAGTTTGAAGCCAGGTCTGGTCTTGAGACCATTGTATGGCCTTATCAAATGAGCCTAAACTGGTAACCACGTTTTATTGTCTGAATTCTGGAGAGAATAATGTACATGTAGTATTTTTTGTAGTTCTGCTCATGCTTTGCTCTTCATGCTATTACTACCTTCAGTTTAGATTTGCACACTCACACACAAGGTTTACCCTTTAATGAAACTAAACTACTTGCTTCTTGTCAGATCAAGGTTCATAAAGAGTGTAAAAAAGGCTGTATGATATGCGACATTGCTTTCCTAGAAAAGCAGAGACTGGGCGGCATACAACACAATGGATATCGGGCCTTCACCTGGATTTTCAGAGAAAATCACACAACCTTCTGCTTTAGAAATAGTCTGACACAGGGCTACATACAAGGTTGCCGACAAGAGGCTTAGAGTTTTATATAGAGAGATGGATGACTCACCGGTGTGCTGCATTCAGTAGTGGTGAGCCACAATGACAATGGAGACTAAAGTACAAAACGCTTGAGGGAACGGTAAGAACCATGTGTTGTATCAAAAGCATAAGCCACTGATTCTCTCTTTCCTTTCCTTCTTTATTGTTTTCTTTTATGTATATCTTGTACATTTTATATGTTGAAGGAAAACGTTAATAGATGCATTTGGATAAAAACGGTAACATAAAGTACAAGAAACAGGTCTTATTTCAGGAGGTTGTAATGCTGATAAATTATTGGGTCAGTATTACGACTGTTGTGGTGCAGAACTTGGTTCAATATGTGGTTCCCCCTACATTGCATCCCTGTCTTCTAAAAAATTAGTTAGATGGCAGCATGTTGAATTTCTACATAGTATAGCTGTTAAGTACAAAATGCAGGTACTGCCTTGTTCCTTTAAAGGGGTTTTATTGTTAGAATCAGCTTAAGTGTGCGACAGCTTCAATCTGTTTCAGTTTCAAATCCAGGGGTGAGTCTCTCCTCTCAGTAGGCGTGTATCTCCTCCCAGGAGGTGTGTCTCCTGTCACTGAAGAGTGGTGACATCATCATTCTGTGTGTGCAGTGGAAGGGAGAGGATGTCAGCTTTGCAGACCTCCTGCTATGCTTCTGGCTGCAGAGTTCTCATGCTTCTGGCTGCAGAGTTCTCAGCTTCAGGCTGCACAAGCTCCTTGTAACCAGTACCTCTGTATTGTGTAATTGCTGTTATACACAGAGCCTGAACTGATGAAACAAGTGTGAGAAATGCTCTCTGCCCCCCTCCTCTCCCCTCTGTTGTCAGGTAGAGCAGACTGTATAAGGCTGTTATAAGGGGGGAGCACAGGGTATAAGTCTGTGTTATATGAGGGGAGAGTGAATCTAGCAGTTACTCAGTACATAGTGCTATCACTGGAGCCATCACATAGAGAGGAGCTAAGACAGGGTTCATCATACAGACACAGCCATCTCAGGCAGCTCGTTTCTCACAGCTAAGAGGGGCGTAAACACAGAGTGTGCAGGCAACCAATCACAGCGCAGGGGATGTTTCCCATCCGGGGCGTGTCCCAACAGGCTGAATGCCATATTAGTCAGCCAAAGGGGGTGTGTCCCGCCCAGCTGCTGCAGAAATAGATATAGATGCACAGTTTAGCTCATATCTACTATACTAAGTGACTTAGGTAAAGCAAACCAATTACAAAAGTGCTTATTTTTACTGTCCCCATCATTTGGGATATGATCTTTGTAGCGAGAAAACACCTTTAAGATCTGGTGGCCTCAGGATATAATAATTTCAACATACAATGGTCTACAGTGATTGATGGTCTATTGCGCCTCTCTACAGTACATTGCGGTACTACATGTTCTGTACTGCTCTTACATGTATTAGTCAGGTACATGCAGTGATTGGCGGTCTAGTAGAGCCTCTATACACTACAGTGCAGTACTACATGTACTGCTCTTTAAATGTAGTGGCTCCTTTGGGAACCAGGTAAGTTTCCCCATTTTCTTTTTTCTGGAACATTATCTATAAAGTACATGATCCAAAGAAGCTCCGTCCTCAGAATAGAACATTATTTCCAGCTTCCATTAGTTCTTTCTGATTGTAATGTTGATGGTGGTGTGGATTTGTTGAACCACCGCAAGTGATGGTATATGCCACATCAGTGAGCGGAGTCTAAGGAGCCTACTGGTGTTCACCAAAGCATGCCACAAGACAGGTTGGGCATTGGTCATTACTCCTGAAACTACTTGCTTACAGGGTTGGCTGGGGTGTGCATGTTACACAGTCATAGGCAATAGCGGGGACAAGTGGGGAGGTCAGGGCAGGGAGTAGGCAACGAGGTCAGAGACACAGAGCAAGAAGAATTGCACATGGCAATGGCATGGACAGGAATACAATGCTTTCTCTATGTTCAGGGGCACCAAAGATCTTGCAGGGAAGTCAGGAGGTGGAGGAAAGATAAAGGGTCAGTGCCCAGCAATTATCCATTTTAGAGAATCGGTTGACAACCACCCAGATGACCGTGCAGCCAGATGAAGAGGCAGATCAGTGACAAAATTGAAGGTGATATGAACCCAGGGTTATTCAGGCACTGGTAATGGAAGCTGGAGACCAGCCAGTTTCTGGTGCGGAACCTTATTACGAGCACAAGTCTGACAGCCGGCCACAAACTCTTTGGTGTCCTGGGACAAGGTTGGCCACCAGTAGTGTTGGGACATCAGCTGAAGCATTTTGCGGACTCCAGGATGGCCAGCCAATTTAGAGCTATGCCCCCACAAGGTAATCTGCTTCCTATGGGCTAAAGGGGCACAGGTTTTTCTCCAAGGAATTTGTCGTCGGCGGATGGGTGCTACAGAGATCAGACGTTCAGGAGGGACGATATGTTTAGGTGCTGAATCGAGACAGACAATATCAGAAGTAAAACAGAAAGCATTGGCCTTGACATTCTTGTCCGCTGGTCATAAATGTAGCAAGAAATCGAAACGAGAGAAGAGGGAACATCTGTCTTGCCACGGGTTCAAGCGCTATGCCATCTGTATATACAGGAGGTTCTTGTGGTGTTATTTTTAACTGGGGGGGAAAGCCCCTAAGAGCAGGGGGGGCCCAAACTTTTGGCCACCCAACCCTCAAGTTTCCCCCCCTTTGGTGCAATTTCTTTCACCCAGGGGGGGAAAAATTGTTTAGGGGAAAAAGCTGTGGGTTTTTGATCTTTTTTGCCCTTGTCGTCCTGGCTCCCACAGATGAGGAAAACTATTTTTTGGGGGGTTTCCGGGAAATTAGAAAAATTGGGGAGCAGGGGCCCAAATGCGACTTCAGACGGGGGAAAAATTGCTTTTTTTCCCCTCTGGGGGCCCAGAGTTTAGGTATTACCGTTGTTCTTGGTAAGCGCCACTACAGTAGAAAAAAAAGGTTGAATTGATTTTTTAAAACCCCGGAGAAAAGGAATTTTTTGGGGCCCTTTTTTTGGGGGCCCCACTGGTCTGGGTCATTGCAGAACAATTTGTCAGGATCCATTTGTAGGCCCTTGTCAGATACTTATACCCAAATAAAAAGGGGTAAGCTGGTTTTTTCAAACGAGGGCATTCTCAAGTTTAGCGTAGAGATGATTACTATTTAAGCATCTTAGGACCTGATGGACATTGCCCCGATGGGCTCTTTACACTTGCATGGGTTCCTCTGGTGACAGCATTGGTGGAGGAAGTGGGGGCCCTTTAAAAACAGGGAAGCAAGGTGAGGAAAAATGGCGTGGCCGGGCGACTTGCATGGTTGGGGAACTCTTGTTTGTTTCCGGCAGAAACTTTCATCTTTTTGGTTGCCGGGAACCGATAAGTTTTTCCCCAGAGGGGAAAGGGAAAAGTTTTGGGCCGGCCAGTTTTCCCCCTTTGACCCTCGAGATGGGGCTTTGCCAGAAGGTAGTCACAAGGGCCTCATTGTTCCACCTGAGTTCAGATGAGAGCATACAAAATTTGGGAAATGTCTTGTCCCACCGTAGAGACGCCCTAACATAGGTGGAGCTGCGCAGCTGGAGCAGAAAAGGCACGTCCTGGTTCCTCTAACACATTACGGAATGCTCCCAGGAATGCTTGAATACTAGACATCACGGGGTTTCCCTTTGGTCACGGGAAGGGGAGAAGCCAAAGGCCGGGCCCTTAAAATGGACAAAAAAGGCTAAACAACAAAGGGCCCCTTTTGGCTCACTTTTAAAGGAAACTATTTATCCCCATATCCCCCATTTAAAATAAAAGCACTGGCTGTTTAAAAACCCCTTGGGAAAGGTTTTTCAGATGCCCATCATTTCATGGTGGGAGGGAAGAGGGGCCAGCTTTGGCCCCAAATGGCATCACGGGGGCCCAATAGCAGACGGAATTGCCACAGTTTGGGGGTTTAACATTTTGGGGCCCCGGGGGTTGATAGACTGTGAGGTTTAAAACCAGGGGTGGACGTTGGTCGATTTTTGCTGGCTTTCCCTGGGCCAACTGTTGTGACTTTCTTGGAAGTCGGAGGAGGCATTTGGCGGAATTAATGGTCGATCTTATTTAAAGGGGTGGTGGGGTTTTGCGGGCCCCCATCAAAAGCAAGGGGTTTTTTAGCCATGTGAAGGAAACAAAAGTCAAAGGGACCCCCCGGTTTTTCCCAACCAGAGCCCGTCGCAAGGCGGTTGGGCTTGTGTGGCAGGGGAAATCCCAGGTCGTTTTACCCCTGCCGTGCTTGTTGTGGGGGGGGGCCGGGGTTTGGGGGAAAGTAAAAATTAAAGGGTCGGAACGGGAAGAGGTCGGGGGTGGGGCGGGCAGGAAACCGGGTCGAGATTATTTATTATATTATATTGGGTTCCCTAAGTTCCTTGGATTACATATAAAAAAAAAACCTTTTATGAAACTTCTGAAGGGAAAACCCTAAGTTTTTATGAAGGTACATCAAGGGCCAACGAATTTCTATGGGGGGCTGCCCTTTTGGGTTTAAATTATTTTTTTTTTCCCTAGAGGCTTCTGATGCAACATATTGACAAAGAACAAGCAAAAAAAAAGTTTACAAAACCTACAAAAAATTTACGGGGTTATATGCATAGTAGGATAAATATTCTTTAGACAAAAGCAGCAGGCATGAGGCTTCTTAAAGGGCTTATCTCACTACAACAAATTAACTTTCAACACGTAGGGAATGTTAAGTCAAGACTTTTTCCAAATACATTCCTTTTTTTTTGAATTATCTTGGAAGGAGTAGATTTTTTGCTCTAAGTGCAAAAGGGGTTTCTTTTGCCTCCCTTCTTGATTAGACAAGGCGGGTTTTGGGGAAAGTCACCAGAAGGGACACCCAGTTTGGGAAAATTGAGTGTTTTAAATCTTTTAACAAACAAAGGAGATTACTTTTGATTGTTTACTTTGAACTCTGTAATTTTGTGCACTATTGATTAGATCTCCTGCACTTATGTCAGTGCAATTAGAAGAGCTAGGAATACGGAGCTGATATGATAATCACTGCTATAAAAACCACCCACAGTCAGGAAGAGTGAGGAATTGTTAATAATAACACTGGGGAACATATATTTTAGTGCCTAAAAAGTTGAAACCATTTATGAGTATGTTTGGGGCTCTGAGTCTGAAAAAGACACCCGTTTTTCCATATCAGCTCTAGTTTTTGAGATCTGGCATTGCCATCTTACCAAGTATATGACGCTGAAAGTAATGGTCACTCAATATTGTACCAAAAAAATGTTGGAAATTCACGTGAAACAGAAAAGACCTAAATTTTAGAACATTTAAAGAACACATGCAAACAAAAATATGAATGTGCCTGAGCAAATTCAATTCTATTCATCTGCATTAAATACAGTTGAAACCAGAAGTTTACATACACTATGTAAAAAGACACATATGCATGTTTTTCTCACTATCTTAACATGAATCCTCAATTTACTTCTGATTCACTGAATCTTTGAGAAGCAAAAAGGAAGATTAGTCAAGCCAATATCGCTCATCCACATACGCCGTTTCGGGGTTTTGCCCCTCATCAGTGTAGAGCAGAGCGATACTGGCTTGACTGGGTGGGAGGCAATGAGTGGCTGAGAGAAGGGGAACATCTCTCCTTATGGAGAGCACCAGTTAAGGTGTGTAGTGTTTTGATTGCCTTTTAGCCCACTACTAAGCATCTGCATATCACAAGGCATTATGGGAAAGGAGCTGGGAAGCTCACAGCGCCCTCTATTGGGACTCCCACCCAGTCAGCCAGTATCGCTCTGCTCTCCACTGATGAGGGGCAAAACCCTCGAAACGGCATATGTAGATGAGCGATATTGGCTTGACTAATATTCCTTTTTGCTTCTCAAAGATTCAGTGAAACAGAAGTAAATTGAGGATTTTTTAAAACCAATAGAGGGTGCAGTGAGCTTCCCAGCTCCTTTCCCATAATGCCTTGTGATATGCAGATGCTTAGTAGTGGGCTAAAAGGCAATCAAACACTACACAACTTAACTGGTGCTCTCCATAAGGAGAGATGTTCCCCTTCTATCTGACATGAAATCAGAATAAACCTGACAGAACTGGTATAAATGAGCCATGCTTGTAGGTAATCTTACTCGCACCTGCCTTCTCAGCTTTGCCCATACATTTTCAAAAGAATTGAGATTAGGGCTTTGTGATGGCCACTCCAAAAACGGGTTTGGGTTAACCTTAAGCCACTTTTGAAAACCAAATTTGGCAGTTGTTTTGGGGTCTTGTCCATTTGGAAACCCCTTTTCCCGCCCAATCTTTAAAATTACGGCTGATTCTTGCGATTTTTGCTTCAATATTGCCACATAACTTCTTTTCCTCAAGACCCACTGCTTTGGAAAGTGCACCACCCCTCCTGCAGCAAACAACCCCCAAAAACATGATGCTGCCCCCCCCCATTTTTTTCACATTGCATGGTGTTCTTGGACTTCCAAGCGCCCCTTTTTCCCCTCCAAAATTAACAAGGCATTAGCCAAACATTTTTTGTCAAACCACGGGACTTTTTCTCCAAATATGTAGGTCTTTTTTCCCCAAGTGCATTTACAAACAAAAATCTGGTTTAAATAGTTTTTTTGGAGTAATGCTTCTTTCTGACAAGTGGCCTTTCACCCATGTTGATAAGTGCTCTTTTCAGGGATAATACACAATCTAGCAGTTTCCCGCAAGCATCTTCACAAGGGCTTTTGCTTTTGTTCTTGGGGTTGATATGGACATGTCGGACCAAAGCACGTTCATTCTGAACACAAAATCCGTCTCCTTCCTAAACATATGATGGGTGGGCATTCCCATCTTTTTTGTACTTGCTATAATTTTTTGTTAGATAACAGGGTTTGGAAAAAGCACCCAAGGATACCAAATTTGCAAGTCCACTTTCTCACCTAAAATACTTGCGATTTCTTTTGACTTTCCCATGATGTTCACACAGAACATGTGTTTCTGGTGTGAATTAAAAAACATCCACAGGTGTTCCCCCATTAATTCAGAATTTCCAAAAAACCTATTTGAACTCCCAAAACATGATATCATCAATGGTGTCCCCCAAAGTTTAAAATTGTTTTGCAAAGTAATAAAAATCCTTTAAAAAATTTTCTCTCTCTCATTAAATTCTGGGATTGGGAAGATAAAAATTTTTTTCCTAAGACCTAAACGAGTAACGTTTTATTCTGATTTCAAAGCGACAGGAGAAAACATGAATATGTCTTTTTTTATAGGAAGGAAACTATGGTTTCAACTGTATTTATAAACAAATTAAAAAACAAGACAACATAAAATCATGTAATCAACACCATTTAAATAGAGCTGCTAGAACAAAATGGATGGAATTTTCAGACTCAGCAGCACTAAAATACCTAGGATAAGGTAAACATTTCTAGGTACCAAAAATATCTTTTTGGTTCCCCAGTGTAATAATAATATAGAATTGTAGTAGGAAAAAAAGCGAGCTCTTTTATATAGGGTTAATGATGAGGGAGAACTGAGCTCTGTGATATAGGGTATATGAAGAGAAAAGCTGGCCTGGATATATAGGGTTATATAAAGGGGAGAAGCTGACTTGTATAAAAAGGGGGATAAAAGGGAAAAAAGCACTCTGGGAAAAGGGGGTTTTATAAAGCAAAACGGCTCTTGAATATAGGTATAT